>MU868385.1:0-24114 GCA_036418205.1 Ostertagia ostertagi
TCCTTTTTTGAGCATCGTACCACCATTCTGATCTTGCGATGTACTTCGAGTTAACTTCATGAACAGATTTCGTATGGAAGATCGTGTTCGATCTCGTTTAAGAGGCTTTTCATCGGAAGCACGTGATGATGTGGCAGTACCTCTTCCACCTCTGGCGACTTCGTCATCTGATTCCACTGAAAATTGCACATATTTAGAAAAAGCGACAATTGCTCGTATAAAAGGGTGAGCTCACCAGCCGATCCTCCCGTTGTCATCGAGTACTTTTTTGTAGGAAGCGCCAAAGTTGACGATGCCTAGAAGTTGCTGATTCGTAAGTGGCATTTCTGATTTGAAAGTGTCATCGTAATGTTTCCAACGAACCTTATGACCCATTCCTCGTGGTAAGCTCGCCGTTGAATAAATTTGATTCCCTTGCGTTTCATTACCTAATCGACGCAATTCGTCCAATTCGGCAGCAAGTTGACGAGCAGCAGGCGATGACGGAGATCGGCAGCTGAAATAATCTGATGACTTGAACTGAATAAATACCCCTGTCCTTGCCCCGCCTGTGGCGAAGGAAGGCGGTTACAGTAAAGTAATTTTCCGCTCTAGTAAAGAAAATAAACCAGAGTTTTTATGAGCAATAGTCATGAATCCATGCCACAAAATCTGACTGAAGGATCTGTTCAAATATTCGGAAGAAGCTTCTTTTCAGATTCCAACAAAAACCACTACGATATTCATTACTTCCTGGAGACTGTTTCAACCCCCTTGGGCACTGTTATATTCATTGCATCCACTTGATTATGGGAGTACATGAGCATATTACCTGTTCTGTATAAAGCCCTGGATAATCGCCAATAGCACTGGTTAGCAGTAGCCTTCCCAAGAAATCTATTTGATCCAGCAGTAAGCATGGGCCCACCTTCGTTCACTTCTTGGTCCAGGTATAGTTGGATATAAGTGGCGATTTGCCCCTTGCGACCAGCTATGATACGATGAGGCAGTTGAGAGTGAAGAAGTAAACGACGACGAAGGCTGAAAAGAAATCAGTACTCCTTGTTGGCCTTCAGTACATTGATCTTTTCATTTTTTTTGTAAAAAGGTTATACGTCAATCAATGACCCAAATGCGGTGATTATTTCACAAGAGAATCAGTTTTTTTTTCGGGCTATTCGACATACTTGGACATACTTGGGTGTTACTTCCGAGCACAAAGCCCCGCTTGTATTCTGCCAGCGATTCAGGAGGATCGATGAGGGAGATTAGACTTCAACTGTCCAAACTCCCAAAAACCTAAAGCTAGGCTACTGCCGCTTGTAGACCTGTGATAATACTACACACAGTCCACATCACCGGTAAATATGCTGGATGGTCAATCAAAGGAGCTACGAGAAGCCAACGGGAACATACGATGTCCGATCGTGTTTGGAGCTGAGGGTTCAGTGTGAATCATCTTCAAATGAAAGAAAGGCAATCCTGAGTGAAGTGAATCACTGGGCGCACCGCAGATTGAGGAAATGAGCCCCCAACACTTTCTGTTGGCGACCCTGTTAGTGTTGTGTTGGAAAGTCTAATCGGTAGCCATGAAGAAAAAATGTCCAGAAGGAAGTTCTAAAGAAGTTGGAATCATAGCTAAAAAGGCGACGAGCAAATGAGGTTGCTAGCTTCTCGGAGAGGTAGCTTGCGTTTTACTTTGCAAGACACGTTGGGAAGCTTCAGTAGTTTTCAAAAGATTCAAAGCTTTAATGTGAAGTGGCTCGAATATTATTGAGCGGGTGCAAGTTCCGACTTAAGAGTCGGTGGAAATGTGAAAAATGGGCAGAAAATCTCCTTGAATCGCGGGCTGCCCGCAGTGTCATGCTGCATTTTTGTCGAACGTCTTTTTCAAAGGGATGTATTCAACGGGTGCTTCCAGTGGTGACTCCTTTCACTCAGTTTCGATGAGCTCTTAATATAAACTTCTTCTTTCGGGGTCCTCATTTCTTTCGATTTAAATGTAGACCAGGTGCAAACACATAGTACAATAAGCTGAGAAAAGGCAGCAAGGATTGGGTCCTGCCTGGGTACCCGACAGAAGGCTCGCAGCGTGGCAAGAAGGCAGAGGGGCAGACGGATCAGCGGACGAGTTGCAGCACGTTCTGTAGCGATTTAGCGTCAAGTTAAATAGAATCCACTTCATGTAGTACGTCCCACATCGCACAACAGCGCTGTGACTCGTCCACTGACTCGTCTGCTACACTACCTTTTCGCCACGCGACGGGCATCCTGTCGGATACCCACTTAGCCTACATGCGTACCTGGGCAATCAGTGGTGATCGCAATCATTTGGGCGCCCGATAGGAAGCATCGCGCAGCAAGAAGGTAGATTCGCGTCAAGTGTAGAATGTGCCATTGTATGTTCTATACCCATCACGCGCAGCGACTCGTCCGCCGACCCTGCCTTCCTGCCGCGCGAAGGGAGTCCTGTCGAGTACCCTAACCACTTCTCTGGAGTTAGCACTGACAGCCCCTAGTCTCTCTCTCCTCACCGGCCTCTGGCAGTTCCAGGGCAATTAAACTTGTACCTGTATTGTCCCCCGATTGTAAGGCGATGAGCAGAGACGTACGGGATATGACGTCGAGTGAGTCATGGGCTCCGGAGGTTCTTCCTAAACATAGGTTGATACACTAAAGTTGCATTCAAGGCTTAATAAAAACACATTCCGCATTTGTGCAAGTGCGATTTTAATGTTCCAAAATGAAAGAAGATATGTGAAGTGCACCGCTTGTGAAACAAAAGGGAAAAGAAATTCCCAAAACACCGGATGCTAAATAGCACAAAGATGCTGGCTGTTAGTCAGACATTTCGCTCCTAACGGTACTTGAACCCCCAATGTGCCCGGCAATCGAGAAGTGCGAGTTAGAGTGCAGGCTGGGGCGAAGTGTTATGCCCACATTTCAGTATCTCTGCGGTAACTTTCGCATGGCAACCTGCGGCCATATCAGCAGTTTGCCAAGGAAAAAAATGAAGACTCTTCTCCATGGCAGAAGGGAGAAAATAAGCATTGCAAGAAGGAACGCTGGATGTGACGCGAGAGAACAAAAGGGCGAGCAATACGCAGACACACTCGTACGGCGATCTTGCCATGCGGTAGAATCGGCAATACCTCGCTATCTGGGAACCGGACTATGTTCTAATGGGCTTGTTCTAACTAAGGTACCCGCATAATATAGGTTTGAAAACCGCTAACAACTCACCAGAAGTAGTCGACGTATTTGTGAGTTCAAATCGTAGGAGGACGTTTGTTCATAGCGAGGTACCACGTAGTACTCCTCCTGTTGAGACTGAAACTAGAGAACGATGAAAATGTGAGATAGATTTCGAGGATATAGTAGAGTCATAAATTTATCGAGGACAAGTAACTCACTCTGGAACGAAGTTCTAAGGCATCACGAAGGCTTTTGATTTGGTGATTCTTTTGCTCATTATCAGCCAACAAACGTTGTACCGTATGTCGTAACTGCTCCAGCTCTTCATCTGAATTGATGGAGGTATCGTAGTGTAGCTTTACTTCACGAACATCGGTCAAGAATATTCAAGAATTTGGGTTGGAAAGACCACTTAAGCGTAGGTTTCGTTGCATTCATTACGTAATCCCTTGTATCGCTCGGAATGGAAAGGTTTATTGAAAAATTGGAAGTTGCCGGATGGCATACATTCTAGAATTTTTCTATAGCTTAGGCTCGCTGTCTTCTTTCTCACTAGTGTAAACCGATTTATTCCATCACGATATATAAAGATAAAGGATAAAGCATTTGCCGTTGATCAATCCCTTTTTGGGATGCGGCACGCATTCTACTTCCATTTGTACATTCGTAGTGGCGTTTGAATGCGATGTGGCCTATACAATGACTTGCGGGGGCCAGCCGATGTACAAGTCAGTGTTTTTATCCTCCCAGACAAGTCTGGTACCAATTAACCGACCCCGGAGGGATGGAAGGCTTGGTTGGCCGACCCAGGATTTGATCCCCGGACCGCTCGCGTGGTAAGCGTGCCACTTGCCACTACACCACTTCCGCCCCCATCACAATTTGGGGAGGATTTATTTGGCATTTCCCACAAAGGGGCGGTGTTTGCGAGAAGGGCGGACCCGTGGGATAAAGGCATTCCATGACTACTTGAGAAAGTTTGTTTTTATTGAAAAACACATTGCTGACGACGCCTTAACATACCGATAACAATTTCAAAGGGGCCAAACGAATACTCACCTTGCTTCTCGAGCCGATTCTCTCGCAGTGCCGGCAGATACGCTGAGCGTTCACTGCCTCCGTTGGTCTGCGATCGCGACGGCTTCTGGACAGCTTTACCGTGAATTGACTGATTAACGTGGTCAATTTCATTCTGCGACATTTTGAGTTTCCTCTCGGCCTCACTTTTCTCCTGTTCTAAGGCGGCGAATTTGAGCTTCAGACATGAAACTTCGGCCATTAAATTGAGTTTCTTCGACTCCATGTCTGAGCATTCACCGCCATAGTTGTATTTCTGAAAACGCCAAACTCAGGTATATTCTCCATAACCCAGTATTGCTTCGGCATAGCACAGCTAAATTTATTGATATGAACTCATTCAACTCACTCCTTGGAGCAATTCCTCGGAAGAAGTGAGGCTGTTCCGTTTTGCAGCCAGCAAGGCTTCCAAATCTCGAATCTTCTCCTTTTGAGCTCCCACCTGCTCGCTTAGAACCGAAACCTGCAATGCAACATCACGCATTTCATCTGGCTAGAAACTTATTTTTACCACCTTCGTATAACAGGGATAAATATGAACGCTTGACGTGTCGTGGTTGAGTCAATTGCTCTTTCGAACGATTTCGTTTTCATGGGAATTCACACGATCATCAATCAACCGTGCAGTGGCGACAGGCGCGTCTGCCAGCTGAGGCTGCGAGCATGACACAAGATTCGATACTGAGCCCGAGTTACTGGTCGAACCTACTACAGCCTCGTCGCTTTGAATAGGCTTCGCTACAACGAGGACGACAAACAAGAATATCAGAGAACTCATTCTTTTTTTGTTAATGTCAGATCCCTTTATTCCCCAGTGGAGGATAGATCCTGAACTAAATAGAAATTCAAAAATCACTATGTCGCAAAAATCACGGCAGTCAACTACAATCAAATTCATAATGGCATGATCACAATTTTTCATCGACAGAAAGTTGAAACAAAATTCTACCTGTTCTAGGACCTCGGTAAAACAACACAGTAAAGGGCAGCCGAAAACTAATAGTCCAATCAACAGTCTCGCCCTACTACACATATTAGCGCTCTGGAAGAGCCTGCAAAAAACTCCAGACCACGTGAAGTAGCGTGCCCAGCTCAAGCTCTGGAAGCAGAGCCAACTATATGGCGATTTGGGAATTACTTGCCTGTTACTTTGGAACACCCTCATCTGTGAAGATAGAGGAAGTGGTGAGATGGATGGGTTAAGGAAGCCAGGCCAATTGCAAGACCAGGATCGAAAGAGCCACTTTCGCTGTACCAATCGATTTTCATCCCATTGTAAAGAGGATGGCATTTCCGAACTGAACTCAGATCTCTAAGTTTCAGGATTTCCCCAACCAACGTCAATGTGGCGGCGGAATTCGCAAGGAACTTCCCTTCTCAAAGGTTATCCTCCCCTCATGCCTTCAAACATACCAATTCTGCCAGCTACTAACGGTCCCCATGTAAGGCGAGGGATCACGATGAAGTGTATGTACAAGCATGGAAGTACATGCACCAGTGAAAGCAGTAGTCAGGGGCCAAAGGAAGCGAGATGTGGCCTTTTTGTGGCCAAAGGTGCGCTAGTTGCAGCGCCCTGGGGCTGCCAATCCTTTCTGAGCTCCGCCTCCGCCCTGTGCTCCGCCCATCAGCGTGTTGCTAGCATCATTATCATTCTGGTTTTATAAGGTATTCCACTTCGAGCGCGTATCCTATAACTTTCCATGGAATGCGTTATCAATCAAGGCATGATCTTTGCTGGTATGATTATCGGTTAACATGTGCAAACGACCTCTTAGTTGGTTGCTAGCTCGTCCATTATCGGAGGTCAACGGGCAAAGAAAGGGGTCCCATTTTGCGCGTTCTTGACGGATTTCTTTGCTTTTTTCGCCACTGGGGCATTATTCAGCATCTCCACTTCCACTATGAACCCAACACAAACTATCGTAATCTCTCGCTTTGAGTTAGCCAGCGGAATTGCCTACTATACGGCTAATGGCTACCAAAAAGTTCTCATGTTTTGAACCTATTGAGTTTGCCGCCATTAGTGGAGCTTACCGGATTACAATGCTGGATTACGGCTTGATCTCTGGCGACGTCTTTTCAATTACTGAGTTAATCTTGTTTATGAAAGTAACTAATCAACTTCTAATAGCGTAGCACATGTTAACCTTACCAAAAGAGAATGATTTGGTAGAAATCGGGCCGCGAAAGACCATAAATAAATAGTCCATGAGAACTGAGGAAAAAGGTGAGGATCAGGGAGAGTTGTGAGATGGATGAGGTCATGAAGCCGAGTCATTGCAAAAATCTATCTCAAAAAAACCCAAAACGCTTATGTTTTATCTATCCATAGGTATCACCATCGCTCAGAGAGGTCAGCAATTTCAAAATAAAAGCTTCTTCTGTTTCCGAAAATCCTTATACAAACTTGCCATATCAGGTGCCTATGGGGGGACGGAAGGGCCAGATTTCGAAGAATCCCCCAAAAGTGTGTCTGATTTCTGAGGGACTGATGGTAAGAACAGTCTGTCATGGCTTTGCACACCACATTTCATTGGCCACTGAAAACAGTGACTTGGTGACTATTTTCCCACGCACTCTAAGCGAGAAATTTTCTCATGCACTCTCACATCGCAAACAGCGCTGTGAATCCATTGCCCGCTTCGGTGTCGCTTACGTGTATGCTAAAAAACACAGGAAGATGCGCTATAGAGCGAGACGCTAATGGCTGGCTATACATAAATAATACCGTCGAACAAAAGCGAAAGAACCGAAAAAGTGCGAGTGGAACTAAGCGGAAATCGGAAAGCGAAAAACGAGGTGCACGCGGGATTGCCGGTCTTCAGTCTATAACGGCGACTGGCCTAAACACAGCTCCCTTTAACTTCGTCAGGTGCCAGAGGAAATGGAAAGCGGGATCTCTTCCCTATTCACTTCTCTCGTCTGTTTATGTGTGCTTTGCTAGGCCATTTAGAACGCAACGATGCCCGGAGAAACAGAAGTGATCGATAAGAGGAGAACTCCTTCATAGAGTGGCCAGAAGAAGAATGAATCAAACAATCAGTAACGGAAAATGAAACAAGCCAAGCGGCTCAAAAAAATGCCTACCCAAAACGAGGAAAGCGTAAATCGGAAATCGCAGATTAACTGACCAATTGGACTCCAGTTCACACCAAAGTGGCATAAACATAGTAATATATCAAATGATTAAGCAACCATTTCCCTATGAACAAAAACCCGAACTACTGAAAAGGTGTGGTTGCGATAGGCTCAGTAGTACGCCTGCTTTAAAATGGTAAGTTTTCATAGTTACTAAAAATTTTATCAACGACGTATTTTGAGGTCTAGCACCGATCAATAGACCAAAGTACGACTGAAGAACCGATTTCATGAAGTGTTCCCATACCCACTACTTCGAAAAACGGGAAGAGCGCCGAGTGCAGACCACACACCACAAGTTACGACGGCCAAAAAAGGAAGAAAGAACAACTTTTTCCTTGGCTGTCGTCACTTGTGGTGTGTGGTCTGCACTCGACGCTTTCCGTTTTCTTCCGAAATAGAGGGTATTTTGGGATTGAATGAAACCCTCACCTGTAATGAAAGACTATCTCGGGCCATAGCCAGGCGATGCAACTTCTCTTGTAATTCTGGATATTCTGGACAGGAAACAGTTGACATAGAAGGGGATGGACTCTGAATAGAGAGAAGATGAGCCTCAATCATTAATATATTACCAGCTTCCTGTGAATGTCTCCCACTCACTCTTCCATACCAGCTCACCCACATGCAAAAACGACATGCAACAAACAAGAAGCAACACCTTCACGATGATGTGTAAGGATAGGTCTAAAAGTTAATACAGGCAGTTGAGGCAACTGAATGGGGCTAGGGTAAGCTCATGATGCTCACTGTTATGCGCTGATCTCTAATAACAAGCAGATCTGATCACATCAGATAAATTTGGATATTCGATCTCAGCTCCGGTAAAAGTCAAGGAAGCGCGATTATGGCGCAATTGCTGGTGCATCTCTGCGCCTTTAGTAACGGAAACCTGCTTGGGAGAATTATTAATGGTATAACTGCGAGCGCTAGTCGCGTTCTAATGAAAGTCAGTATTTGTTGAAGAGAGAAAGCTCCTTCAATTCTTTTTAATGGATAAATGTGCCTTATCCTCCGCCTTAAATCTCTTCTAGTCAGGTCATACTTAACATAGAGTTTTGTGAGTCAGTTAGAAGTTTACAAGCTTTCTCGGCTCATGCTTATTGTGAGCAGCTGTCAGCACTTTCGTAAAAATAGTTCGCACATTCTAATCTATACATTTAGAACAGTTATAACATAACATGTGATTGTTACATGAGAAAACGTCGTTGAGCTTGTTTACCGGCAAAGGGGTGGGATTTGCACGATGGGCGGGGCTTTGCGGAGGGTTCGACTCGCCGTGAATTTCTGGTGCACAAAAAGATTTCGTTACAAATACGGTAAACATCCAGTGTTACCGTAATCGGGCAAACTCAAGTTGATTTCGGTGCTATTGAAGAGAAAAAACGCCGACGGAAATGACAGAAAACGATTTGTGAATCATGCTTTCAGAAAGATAGGCCAGATCGTACGACCAGGGTGAGCCAAAAGTCGAGAAGATTTCCCATCCCCCTCCCCCAATTAGGATCCTTGCGGATGACTCATGTTCCTAGGCCCTAATCCATCAGTCCTCTGGTCCTACTCCATCAGCCTCTATCTTACTTTAAAGGATGAGGGGTTCAGCAGTGAGAAAACGTCGTTGAGCTTGTTTACCGGCAAAGGGGTGGGATTTGCACGATGGGCGGGGCTTTGCGGAGGGTTCGGCTCGCCGTGAATTACGGTGCACAAAAAGATTTCGTTACAGAATACGGTAAACATCCAGTGTTACCGTAATCGGGCAAACTCAAGCTGATTTCGGTGCTATCGAAGAGAAAAAACGCCGACGGAAATGACAGAAACGATTGTGAATCATGCTTTCAGAAAGATAGGCCAGATCGTACGACCAGGGTGAGCCAAAAGTCGAGAAGATTTCCCATCCCCCTCCCCCAATTAGGATCCTTGCGGATGACTCATGTTCCTAGGCCCTATTCCATCAGTCCTCTGGTCCTACTCCATCAGTCCTCTATCTTACTTACAAGGGAGGTCGTTCAGGGTGTGCCAAGCTTTTTCAAAATGGTTTCTTGCATGACATTGGGGCACATATGGGGACCACAGAAGCATGGTTCATTTTTCCTGAACGGCCCTCTGAATACCAGAAAAGGGGTCCCTAGTTCGATTCCTCGTGGTGACAAATTTTTGCATTTCGAGTTGACGTTTCCAAAATTCGCGCAAAATGGAGTTAGCATGAATAATTAGTACCATATTCATGATTAGGACCGTCAGTAACCCTTACAAATAGACTTTGATTGAAAAACTGGTGAAAAAGGTGTGACTAGGGACCCCCTTTTCTGGTATTCAGAGGGCCGTTCAGGAAAAATTAACCATGGTTCTGTGGTTCCCGCATGTGCCTCCTATATCATGCAAAAGACCGTTTTGAAAAAGCTTGGCACACCCTGAAAGACCTTCCTTGTTAGCTACTTATACCGACTTCTCGAGGAGGGCGTCCCTTGGCTGAGAAATAAAGGATATAGGCTATGACAGCGTCGTAAAATGGAACAAAGCAAGAGAAAAATTTCGATTTTTGTAAATTTTCCAAGTTCGACATTTGGGGAAGTCAAAAAAATCGAATTACTCCTCCGTAAGCTCTTCACTGTGACTCAGTTCTGCTTCTCCTTCCTAAAATGCTCTGCCAATTCCATCCAGTACGACCCCTTCCCAGAGGACCAGGCGGGGAGTTCCTGATGCTGGCCCACCCTGTGTGCGACCTGAGGTGGGTGAACAGATGATACGAGCTGTGTGATGCTTACCTTCGATTTTGATTTGCGTGCTGCCATGTTGACATCATCAGAATATCTGACAAATCATTAGAACCGAAAATCACCGTCGACGATCATCAGAATACGTCGTCTTATCGTTAGCAACAAAAAGTCAACTCGAAAAATAGACACGTGATGAAAGATGACGTTTCAACGCGTATACCAGTAAGTCCAACACATCCAGAGGACAATGAGAAAGAATGTGTTTGCGAACGCCAATGGTAGAAGGCTAAATCGCATGTTTATCACTTCAGCTCACATTTCACGTGATAAACCGTTAAGCAACGAAATCTTATATGCAGATGAAGTGTACGATAAAACGAAATATGCGTGCACTTTTTAATGTTAGAACGCTTTCAGACATTTTAAAAATGAAGAAAAAGAGAAAAGAGTTGAAGAATAGAGAATTAAAGAATTTATGGAGAAATCAGTGTCGATGTTCGAGAGCGGATCCACAGAGAAAAGTGTAAGAAGTGAGGAAAAGCATTTTGAAGCATCAATGAGGTTGATTGCGTAGCAGAGAGCGAGGAATGCATTTCTCGGCTACAGCCCTGCACATTTCTCGCCAGCTGTTCGGTTAGATATCCAAATGAACTCTGACAGGTTAAATTTGACACAGCCAACAGCAGTCAACGATTTAGTGACAACGACATCAGAAAACGTTTTCAATGATTGGTTAATTCATAAAGAAAACCCAATTTGTACATGCAATAGACGATGTCAAATAGGTGATAAAATAATCGGCAGTGAAACTAACAGCTCACCAAACTACACTGACTATTCCATCTTGTTCCACGTGTACGTCGTTGAACGTTCGTAATTGGAACGATAGCAGATTGCTGACCAATTGAATATTTAGAATCGCTGAAGCTGCGATGTATTTTGTGCTGCTTGCTTCGCATACGATACGGTGGAGGTGGAGGCAGATAGGAGCACGACGAACCGGATGACAGTGCCGAACCGAACCCCGAATCTGAGTGCTGAGTCACATACGGTAGAACGACCCGAGATGATGACGACCTACGATAATATTGTTTGGGATGCGTTGGCGTTCATTTCACTACTACACTCGGCGTGTTCAATTCAATTTCCACTCAACCACCTCCCCCCCCCCCCTCTCACATAAATTTCATTGCTATTGTTTCGTTGAAGAACAAATGCGTATCGATCTGTTTACAGAGCAAGAAGCGCATAAATTCGTAATCAACCCAATTCGATGACGAAAATCGTCAGCGTTCCAGTTAAGCACTTAATTTCCTCTCCGAGAGCAGCTTAATCGAGAAATTGTCAAATTTGCAGCACTGCACTTCAGTCCACAGCCACGGACGGCATTTTTGGGGGCATGGATAATAAGCCATGCACTTCGACACACCTACTTAATAAGGCTCGAAAATGTTGTTTTATTTGATACACAGCCGACAAATTTTTGTATTCCTTTCACTATATCAAAGAGTTCGTCACTAAAGCCGAAGATCAACAGTAGGTCGGTAAACAAAGCCAATGAGTTATTGGTAGTGATACCTGTTCGGTTTGTAGGATTCACGGAATGTGATAGCGTTAGCGGTGTTCCTAGCAATACAGGCATATTGCTGATCACCTGAGAACACATCGATTTGGCTATTATTCGATGAGTTGACAGTCAATGAAGAATGATTTCGGGACGCGGTACTGCCAGAAAACGCTGTCGTCGGTGTCGTCGATTGATTCGTGATCATTCCACGAATAATCAGCTAAGAACTTCGGAAGCAATTGCAGATATGGCGCAATAGGAGAATAAATGTGAATGTGCTGCCGGATGTACGACGCCAAGGGTGAGGAGATACCTGCAGTCAGTAGCAGCAACTGTCCTCTCGGCCGTTTCTCCTATGCCTCACACACACACACATACACTCCTGGCCACACCCTTGCGCTCCTTTCTTCCTGAGGCTGAACAACCAGCACAGAAATCATCCGTTAACCCTGATATTCCGTATAATTTAAGCGGTAATAAGTTATTTAAGCGAATTTGACAACGATCAAGATGCTTTTCATCACTTCGGCATTTCTAGTTAGACCTACTCGCTCAGGAACGGAGAAAAACCGAAAGCGAAAGGAGAAGCTGTTACTGGCCGACATTTATGGCAATGAACGAACAAAAAGGGGCACGCTGCCAGCTCATGCTAATTATGTTAGTATTGGGAAGCCTACGGGTCCGAAAACGACAAGTAGTTTATTATGGCAGGTCTAGCACATAAGTATACACTTATATGCGTACATATGTATGTGTATACGTGCAGACATCGATAGGTAAACACGTATATGCCCAGATGAATACAGACATCGATGTCGTAATGTGAGTGTGTGTGTGTGCAGGTAGACGAAATGATCTATGAGAAAGTGCTAGCCGTCTGTGTTTGTCCGAAACGTAATAGGTTTGAAAGGAACCACTGAAAAATAGTGGACGCGGTGTGGAGATCTGGGCTGGGCCATAAATGGAAAAGAGGGGAGGGAGGAAGGGTGAGTGAGCGGGGAAGGGGTTAGATTCGGCAGCATTACCGCGCCTCCAGGGATGCTAGCGAGACAAAGACCGGCCTCAACTCCGCCAAGTAATGCACTTAAGCAAACGCGATAATATCCTGGGCAAAGGGACATCTGCTCAAATGTTCATCGTTTACCTTGTCAACGTTAGTTCCTCTGTTCACCACACACTCGTTGACAACTAGCGAAGCTCAGTCATTTGCAGGACGGGAAGCCTTTGTCATTACCAGCATCGTTGATCCCGTGAAGACACCTGTTGTTTCCCGAAACAGATTCCGATCGTTCCTGACGCGCCGAATTCCTTGTTTTGTAACTTTGATGCCTCACTGAAGACGCGCCTGTGCCTGGATCTTCCATTACACTTTGTCGAATGTATGTGGGATAGAGAGTGGTACGAAATGAGAACGACGACGAGGAAGACGCTTAAGATTCCAGCAAACAGTTTTTCACAAAGTGCGAAATTCTCTACATAAGCCATTAGGCTATGAAGGCTAGCGAAAGCGTTTCAAGAGACCTAAACGTAAGCACTTTAGCCTCACCTATGACACACACACAACCACGTAACACACACAAACAGCACAGCCATGCATGTGGGGGGAAACATCGGGTAATTAGGCACAGCAGTAATGGATAGAAATAGTTATCGCACTCACAGAGCTGCCAACTAGCCATTGCATTATTTTCAGCTGCGTCTCCAGGTCTGGTCGTTCAGTTATTGCGTGCTCCTCAATAGCCTGAAATTCCAATTTACAGCTCTCGATCAATAACAACATACTAGAATTATGGCCCGAGTATCTGGACAGAAGAACGGCATTTAGGCCTTACAACGGTAATTTATCGTTATTCATTTATTTTAATTACCTTTACAAAATCGCAGTAGATTTTCGGATGATTGAAGAGTGATGACGATGAGGTAGGAATATCCGATGGAGGCGATTCGACTTCAGATGAACCATCTGATCCTAAACTCCTATCGATAAGGAAGGCCTCGTAGGTCACATTCATGCTTTTTTGTTACTCAGCACTAATGTACAAGTATTCTTTAATGATTTGGTGGTCCGACTTTGTTTGGTGCTATACTTGCAAGTTACGTGACAATGCTCAGGCTTTTTTTTATATATTTTAATCGAATCGATTTTTCATCAAACTAAGCCCAGAAATTTCATAGATCCGTTTTTTTATGTTTCTAAAAAATTCATGAACCAGTGTTGATGTAATTCGCTGTAAGTGGGCGCGGCTTCTATTCGGAATTTCATCATAAAGATGTTTTGTGAAGTTCCGGAAATTCCGCACTATCGAAAACGTCGTCGTAATGAGTTGAATAATCATCAGGCGCACAATTAGCGGCTGCGCCGACAGCGGCATCCCCCTCCCTTCGACTCCAGATGCTTTGTGCAAGTCCCAAGATTAAGCTGAAAAAAGGGTTAACACTGGAAGTGTTGGGATTTTCATCTACATAGAATGCGTACCGTATCCGCATTGATGAGTCTGGCCCTACCAACACTTCATTAGGCGCAGTGTTCTTTTATTGTGGCATTTACTTCGTGCCCAAGTGACTTCCTGAACTTTTGGAGATTCATTTTAGCCCAATGTGATAACCTTGGAAGACGTCGCGAACAGGATAATTGAGCCGAAACATCCGTTGCGGAGCACATAACAAGCCAATGAAAGCGCCATGTGGGACTGCTTCAATCATCGCTGACGGCATCTCACCGAAGATGCGGAGATAAATGGCGGAACCATGGGAAAAAAGGTCGCGCTGACATAAATAAGGAGCGAAAATAAATTTGACAATTTCGCAATACGGCCGAAGAAGACTCAAAAACGAAAGGGATCGGAGTAATTCCAGCGCTATACTAGTTCTCTGAAGGGTAAAGAAACGAAGCATAGATTGATGCCATGCAATTTCTATGATCCCTAAATCAGACGACAGCTAAGTTGCACTAAAAACTGACTATGGGGTCGCCTCCTGAAAATCTGACCCCCAACTGCTGAGTTTGAAGTGATCTTTGACCGAACTTTAGTCAGGGGGAAGGATGATGGGATTCGCCGTGAAAGATGGAAGAAAGGCATGATGGAACCTTGAAAAGCTTCAAAAAATACTTTTAAAGCTTAAAAAATTTGCCGTTGATCAATCCCTTTTTGGGATGCGGCACGCATTCTACTTCCATTTGTACATTCGTAGTGGCGTTTGAATGCGATGTGGCCTATACAATGACTTGCGGGGCCAGCCGATGTACAAGTCAGTGTTTTTATCCTCCCAGACAAGTCTGGTACCAATTAACCGACCCCGGAGGGATGGAAGGCTTGGTTGGCCCGGGCGACTCACGACCCAGGATTTGATCCCCGGACCGCTCGCGTGGTAAGCGTGCCACTTGTCACTACACCACTTCCGCCTTGGAATCTTGAATATGGGTGAAAATATCGGCAAAAAAAATCCTAATCATGATATAACCCATCTTTAACGTCCACACTTTTACAGAGGACTTCTTCTGTCCTTCTTCTCGAGGAAAAAGAAGGAAATCTTCCTTAGATCCCCCTTGCTCTTTATGAATTATTCCGTTAGAGACGTTTTTATAAGCCATGGGAATCTGCCGAAGGTAGGGTTCTCCACCTTTCTTAGAGATTCTAGAGGGTAAGAAAACCCGGATGAGGTCAGAATTACAGTCACTAAACAAATGAAGAACCCGGACCCCGAGCTTTTTTTTCACAGGAACGGCTTGTTGGGAACACTAAAGTAAGCCGAAGCAAAAGGTAGAGTGAAATACAGCCATGAGTGAAACACTTTTGTTTCCTAAGCAGTACAGCGATGCTTAAACAAATGCAAAATTGCTCTCACTTCAAACAGAGAGGCGAAACTAGTTTTGAGTCTTACGATATAGGGCCATCGATATAAAATCAATGCTGGGATATGAATTATTGCGCAAAACCGTTAGATTGAATTGGAGTCATTCCATGGATGATTTATATGCTACTACTCTCTCATTCCCTTGCCCATGATGATGTGCATAGAAGCTCTAAAATTTTATTGAAATATTTCACTTGACAATTTTTCCTCAAACGTCATACCTAGGATTATTTATTTTGGATGCCTTCCTTCAGACATTCGGAATAAATTCCCCTAGGTATGGCTGATTAGCGATGACGGCATCAAAGCATGCCGCCATTGCTATTACACATTCTTCGGTTTCCTCTTCATTGCAAGTTGCTTCAAATTAGCAATAAAAACATTTACTGCTAAGAACTTTATTCAAGGACAACCATTTTTATACCTATTCCATAAAGACAAGCTACAAGAACTGGTAACTAAAATCACTGGTGCAACACGTTACTTTGTCAGGGCATGTTGACATGTTTCGCTAAGCTAGATCGACATTTATAGGGATGGGGGGGGGGATGGCGAAAAAGAGTCATTTCGCCCATGGCGCACATCATCAAACTTTTCGTCGCAAGGATGCCGTTGTTGATGGAAAGTTTCACGGCAAAATATTCCTTAGATGTCCCCCATAAGCAGAAGCAGGCCCTCCTTCACTGCCCTCACCGTCTTCAGAATATGACGTCATCTGCCATCACCGTCGAGCTCAAGGAGGTCTACCGTAATCGCTCTTGAAGCTCTTACACAATTTCCTGAATCGATTCAATGTTGTATAGCTCCATAAAGGCATTGCTCCGACTGTACAAGATCCCTGCCGACCGGCGTTCGGGATAATGTCGAAGTGGTCCACGATCTCAAACCTCATTGAGCTCGACCTCTGCACCATGTTAACTCGGAGAATTTTCTGGTGTTGTCAGTGTAGAAGGCTATCATAAAGTTTTCTGTTAGAATGAAAGGTGTTCTTCAATACACGGCCACGTGGATCCGGCATGGATTTAAGAGCAAGAGTAACTCTTTTATTTACCACCTGTAAGCTGTTCTAGAGTATCCACTGACTCTTAGTGCCGCACAATTACAAAGAGCTTAGAAGAAATTCTTAGGGGGTCAGCTACAGTTAGTTCAGCATCTCTAGTTTAGAAGAAAAAAGTTTGTAGAAGCATTTGATCAGGAAAACAAAAAAAAGGAAGTCAAAAACCAGCCCAGAGCGCCCTCTTCTTTCCAATCTCATTCACCACCCTAGACAGAGGATGGAAATAAATTAGGGTGCGTGCTAAAGTAGACTATTAAAGATTCAATAATTTTTCATTTTTATCGACCTGCGAGCCTCCCTTCTTGCCCGCTTTATCGTCGTAAAACGGAAGCCGTCATGGAATCGCTCATTGTTTGACAGCAAGCGAAATCCTGATTTGAAAAAATACTCAAGAACATTTGCTGGATAGATGGGTCATTACTCTAGGCGGGTCAGGTCGACTCCGCCGTGTCCCAGGAGAGTTCTTGGGTACATGCAATTACTCCCGCTAGGTTGCATCGCAAGCTACGTGCTACTATTAAGTACTTCGTCTTTTCAATTTTGCTAGGGGCATGGCAGGTCTCCTTTGCATGTGGTGGACAGGTTTTTTCGGACTACTACCAAGATGGACAACGCTGCTCGTGTTACGTTTGGTCAGCGCAATCTCGTACCTGACGCAGGGTCTGTCCTATCGTTGTTACTTTTCGAAAATTTTTACGACCCCCCTCCCCCAAGGTGGATTTGATACGACCCCCTTTTCCCTACCTCCACCATCTCCATCTTCCATCAAAACCCCGCCCCACTTTTCCTCCAAAAATGCCGTCGAGCGGGGGGGTATATACGCCCGCTGAAACGGCAAATTTTTATCCTGCGCGCCCTCCACTCGCCCAGCCTACTACCCACGAAATCTTAGTTTCACCTCAATCCCACACGTGATTTCGAGCGACTAAAGTGGGTACGACCCCCCTCCTACAAACTCAACCAGGTACGACCCCCCGTTGTTACTCGTAACAACGTAGGGTTGACCCTGCCCTGATGTCAAGACGGTGGTTCGCCTAGAAGAACGAGCCCTCTAACTTTGTGCTCAACACTTTAACTAGTAGCCATAAAGCATCCAAAAAAGTCACCTACACACAACCTTTTAAAGCGTTTAGGCTTAGGTCAAACTCGGCGAGGGTACAATCGCGACAGTGTTGTGGCTTTATGCTGTGGTGTTACTGATCCGCATGGTTCACGATGGGCGCGCTGTCGCGATTGCACTATCGCCGAGTCTGGATTCATCTTATGGAGGATTCAGAAATGGTCGCTGGCAGTACGGATCTGTTCTTTGTGACGGATATATCAGCCGCACAAGAGCATTATTGCGTGCGGCTAGCCAAGTAGCGCGTCCTTCGGTCTAGTGTTTGAAAAGCGAAAGGAGCTGCGGCGTGCGGTAATCGCGTCTGTGGCGCGCCGTGACCCACGGCGACATATTATGGAGAAACGCCCGTCTATAGCCCATACCACACTAAGTTTTCAGTAGGACAGTACTGACTTGAAAGCATACATTCAGATTCCGTATAAATTTGAATTATATTGCTTAGTGATCAAAGAACATAATCAAGCACAATCGACAACCTGTAGCATCTCCCCAGTCTTTGGTACTCCAGTCACCGGTTTTCGTTGAACGATCGTCATCAACGTCTTGTGCAACAGCGCTGGACAACTCTATAGCTGCAAAACACTTTGAGTATTCTCACGAAAATAGCCGTCCCAGTTGGTCGCCGCCAACGGAAACGTGTTATCCTTCACATGAATATAAAAAAATGCTTTATGTTGATAGCAGCTGTACCTCTATCAATATTGCGCATGCCCTTTTCAGTTGACAGGCTGTGTTCCTGAGCAGGAGAAGGCAGTGAGCGATTTCCAATGCACGTAGATGTGGTCTTACTGCCTTAAATATATGAATTATAAGGAAGACCTGAGGCATCCGGGTGAAGAAAATGACAAGCTGGAAGCAAAAATGACGATGTTTGATCGAAGGCAGACAATTGGGTGCGCCACCCCGTTTGGAGGAACCTAGTGCCATGCATACTGGATTCTAGTGCGTCCACATGACGGCAACCATTTTGAAACGACCTTTTAATTATGCGCTGTGAGGCTTAACGCTGCTAGTAATCCTTGTTTCGAATCCACTAGTAAAAAGCGCTGCCAAAGGAGCTCAGAATCCTTTGACAAGACGTTTTGGCATCTTTGGGCACCAAAGGCCTTTTGGAGTACTGACCACCTACTTTTGCAAGTGATTTTCGGAGCTGTGCAACGCGGTCTCAGGATTTCTGTCAGCCTTGAGGCTTGGTAAGTCAGCGTTTCGTAGTGTTGTCTGGGACCTCTCACAAATGCATAGTATTACAGCACCGCTACTTTCTTTTAGTTGAGTTGCAGTTCTCCTTCTCAGGTCAGGTCACCTGAAATTGAGACCTAGTTATTTGCTCGAAGCAAGCTTAGGACTAAGCCTAGGCCCAATCATAGGCTTAGGCATAAGCCAATGTGTAAGCATAAGCCTTAACCTAAGTCTAACCCAAGCTTAACCTTAGGCTTCAATGATCGCGCAGCTGTGGTGACCTGACCCCAAGAGGAGAAATGAACGTATCCCACTTTCTTTATTCCTTTAAAAGCTTGACCTTACTACCACGCAGAGCGTGTGCTCTTCTAGCTTCACTCTCACCCTTTCTCGACAAAAACGTTGTAACCACACAAAGCCAGATGAGGATTTCGGCGGTAAATGTACCAGGAAGTTTATTAGAAGTCGAAATCTGATATAGAGCTCGAGATTTCGGCACGGACAGTGTAGTGGATAAAAAGAACTGGTTGAAAAAATCGTTATAAAAACCACTGAGATGGGAGGAGAGGGCAATATGAGACGTTCTTGAATGAAAGCCAACGCGCATTCGTTAGATGAAATTGGCTTAGAAAACGTGCCTCAGTCTCAAGGCTGAAACGACAAGGCCGAGCTGGTGCACGACCGTTCTTCTATCTTTATTGAATTGAACGAAATTTATGACTAGAATGACGGCCAATCAATGACCACCAACGAATTGAAGAGGACAATCATCAAGCGGATGTCGGACTCATTTCAGTCAGGGAGTGAGTGAGTTAGAGTGTGAATGTAATCGAATTGCGTGCAAGCCTGTTTGCGGTCTGGCTAGCATTTATGGCCGCCATTACGCGAACGGCCGCGGCGCAAGCCCGCTATTGTACTGATTGTACACTTAATCAGCATTCCGTTTTTTTTTCTCCTCCTTCACGTCGGAATTCCGTCTATTTCACGTTGTAATGCGGCCAGCATTTCAAGCAGCACCGCTGCACATTAAACTACTTCACTTGAAAGCTGTCGGTGTGAGTGTGATGCCAGTCGATAGACATGAAAACTTCTCAAGAATGTGAAAAACATTAAAATGCTGTCCATCAGGTTCCACACAATCTCACACGGACAAGTTCGAGCATAAAGAAACAACGGGAGGAAGCATGGAGAGACTAATAACATTCTTTACAACCCTCCAGATTCTAACCACAGAAATTACTCGCGTGTAGTTGATCTACGCTGGAACTACGAAATTAGAATACTGGCGGGAGCATGACGCGCATGCGCGTCATATTTTCGCGCGGATCAAGCTCAATTTGTTCGATTTAGTTGGCATTTCTTATACTCCAAAACTGTACGTACACATTATCTTATCCTGCAATTACTAGTAGAGTGAAGTAGTTTGTGAAGGAGTTATGAGGTTTGTAAAAAGAATAAACAAAAAGATGCCGAATTACAAAGGGATGTCGCCAATGGCTCGAAATCGCAGGGCCTGCTTCAATCTTTTTCAGGTTAGGGCCATTCCAGAGTGTTCTGCTCATAACCCACTTCTGTAGCAATCCTCATTAGAGACACTGGCAAAAAACTTCTCGTCACCCGTTTTTATATTGGGGTGCAGCTGCCACGGGCAAATTTTCATTCAATGAAGGATCGGATAGGATTCAATGCCTTCACCGCGACACACAGTGAATTGACCGCTTAACACATGCATTGTTATCAGGGCTAAATGTGTGGCGTCCTCACAGCGAAGGTTATCCACCGCGGCTGACGAGTAAAGGTAGACTCTCAACATCGTAGATAAATAGGCCTTTAAGCACCGTAACTATGGCTAATTTTGTTTTTTGACACATTGACGACACCTCGTTGCGCGTGTTCCTCCGGTCTTTTTTGAGGTCCCTTAAAAACCAGCACTACTCTTCCAAAAATTTCGCTACTGGCAATAGATAAGATTTTCTGGATCCAATTATGTTAGATATACTACTTTCTAACATAAAAATGCCAAGTAATCAAGCAAAACAAGACCATTCACGCAAAGATCTGACGCGCATGCGCGTCACGCTGTCACCATGTGATAAAGAACCCTCGATGGCAGCATACTCGATGACAGAATTGAGGAGTTTATATCATCTATGATATGTTCCGATGGATCACTGCGCTGATGCTGACAAGTACAAAGGGAATACGTAAGAAGAGGTGGTTCTTACCGCAGATCGTACAGTTGCTGCGCTCTTACTATACCCTTACAGATTGCTGTGCTATGGCCGACGTCAGTCTTAGCAAATCGAACAATTCGCTCGCCGCGACGTGACCGCGAACGCTAGCGAATCGCTCAATTCGCGAAGTCTATCATCGGCCTAACCTTATCATATATGAAAGGGGTCGCTAAGGGTTAAAATTTCCTTCACGACGAAAAACATAATAAAACCGTGCAAATCGCCTGCATGAAAGCAGTAGGCGATAGGCAAAAGGGTTGTACTGGAATCCATTGTCAGTCAGGAAATACTACAAATATCGGGAAGATAGGAAGGATGTTTGCGGTTACCATCAAGGACATCGTGCTGCGTAAGGTACACACTAACAAAAACTCTGGAGCAAATGAATTCGAGGGCTATAAAAAAAGGACCTTGAAAAAGTGCACCCTGCTGGCAAACAAGAAGCGAATTCCGGCAGGGATCCACTCTAGATATACGTTAATAAACCCAAAACCAACGGACGAGATGGGTTTCCTTTTTCAGTGAACGAATTTGCTAAGTACAATTATAGCCTTATTAGGGTGCCGGGTGAAACTCCAGTTCGGGGGGGCCACTCCATTGCTATCTTATCCGTAGTACTAGAGAGCAGTTCTTTGGGCTATCGAACACTACGGATAAGATAATAAGTGAACGACTCATTTCGAGCGTACTTTTGATAAGGACCGGTGGATGTCCTACATTCCACACTACCTGCCCACATCCCATCCACTTTCTGCACAGGTGATCCACCCTGGAGCTCCTGCACCCTTAGCCCTTTGCGGAGGTGTCCTTTCTCCTGGTCCAGGACCGTTCCCTTGGGTCATGGCAGGCGGAAATGTGAAAACGTTTCAGGGTTTCTCACCCATTACACCAATATTTATCAGAAGTCTACTTTAAATGAGTCGATTACGTGTCGTGAGCCCTCTAATCCTTATCTTGAGTATTGGAGAAAAAATGGAGTGCCCCCCCCCGAACTGGAGTTTCACCGTAAATTTTTGAGAAAATTCCGCACTTATTTTTTATCCTTGAAAGCATGTAAGTTGCGTCAACGCAAATCCGTAAAGCAAATGGCAGCTGATAGGAAGCAGTGAAGGACCGCGTCTATAACCAAACGGCAATTTACTTCAACAGGCGAAAAAAATAGCCTTGATCGGGCTACTGCACCCACGTGACTACCAACCCCATGATTATGACCGTTCTGGACGCTCTGCCAATCCAGCCCAGAAGGAACTATGCCTGTCGATGGCAACAGTGCGTCCTCCACAGCAACTTGCTATAGGTGGTGACTCGCTCCTCTAATGGAGAAATTAGCCCCGATGAAGCTTTGGAGCGTCTTCTCTTCTCCAAAAGCCACAATGATCAGCCTCCGCTCAAAGCAGCATTGCTTGAATCTAAGGAAAATAGGAGGATTCCTATGTACTTCCCATTTCACCATCCACAAAATTCTGGGAGGATATCGCATCTGAACAGCCAGCCCTTGCGTATACCCGGCTTCGCTCCCCGAAAACGAGCATCAAGCGAGAGATGATGGATGCCAGAACCTCGGAAGAAATGACAAGTTGTGAGAACTTCATTATTGCTCAGTGTATGAGGTGATTATCATATGAAAGTACCGAAAGGAGATAGTAATGGCTACCATTCACGAAGCCTTTTTCCAAAGCGAGGCCTCCACACATCCTGGAAATGGTTTAGTTCTCCTCCTCAGGGTCAGGTCACCTAAAACTGAGGCGCCACTCACTTGCTCAAAGCAAGCTTAGAACTAAGAGCATGAACCCAACCTTATCAATCAGGTTTCAACGGTAGCACAGCTCTCGGTAACCTGACCCCAGAAGGAGAACTGAACGTCTTCCATATAAATGACTTCATTCTTCTTCTTCGCTCCAGTGGGTGCGTATGCTATGAAGTCCTTTGTTAAGGTACTGTTTTGAAAACAAAGACATTCCCTAAGAACGGGTAAAAATGGTGCCTTGAGTCTTCATTTCCATCTGTTATGCGAGAAGTTTCACATTGTGATGGACGATTTCCGGAGATCGCTTTTGGTCGAAGCCGAGGAGCAGGAAAGGCTGAGCATCACCTAGCCGTCTCTAACATGTTCATCTCCCCCACTCCTTTGCAACTACCATGTTTCAGAGGCCTACAGGCTCACACACAGAGAAAATCCAACAACCGTAGGATGTCAAGGGAGCCGCCGATGAATGGGTCGCGTCGAGTCCCTTTCCCTGTTGGAGGTAGAACATCAGTTCTTTGCTCAATCAGTGGAGATTAGCCGTGGCTAAGACGGCCACTATTTCGGTGAATGATCCTATGAGCGCATTGCGCAATTCTATGTTAAGCGAATTATCCGCATTTATTCAAAAATTTTCAGACACACTGACACTTCCCTACTTTCGCGCAGTAATAGACCTCTAGTGTATACTATTACTAGGGTAGGGTCCACCCTCTAACTAATTTTAACCGGAAGTAGGAAATATATAGCATTCCCCAACAAGACTTTCCAACATAAAAGAGGATACGCTCAATATTTTGCCCGAACCGTGGAGATGTCAGTGAATATACATACTTACTACTACAGCTGGATCTTCTCAAAGGGTAACTGGTAAGGTATCAGAGCGGCTAAACTTGACACCGTTTGGGTAGTTAGGGCTCACTTCAGGTATTTAAAGGGACAACTCAGTCAAAACTCTAGGTCAAGTGATAATTACCTCACAAAAAATTCAGGCCAAGTGACAATTACTTCACATAAAAATTCAAGAGAAAAACTAAGGCGCATAAAAATTTTCTCGCTTGCTCTAGACCTGTAAGATTTCAAATTACGGGAAAGCTTTTACAATGCCTAAATCTCCAAATTTTGACTAACTTTGAGGCACTCTCTTCCCTGAACGCTGGATCAAACTGTTGTTGTTCTTGCACATTAAAATGAAATTTCGGTATGAACTGGGCCGGCAGTAAAGAAAAACGGAAAAGAAGTGCCGAAAACG
>MU868385.1:47391-66994 GCA_036418205.1 Ostertagia ostertagi
TACTTCCGCTACGATACTCTTCGGTGCGTTTAGGCTTAGATTTGCTCAGGCGGCGCTCGAGCGTACCTTCGTTCTTAGAGCTCCCTTTCCACGGAAAAGTGTGGCGCGCGTTACAATCAGTACATACTAACAAACTATAAAGATTCGCTGCTGATGTTTCCTTGCGATAACTGCGCTTGACTTGACACTTGCGTTTGCGATGCGGTAACTCGACTTGCGATTGCGTTGACGACTTGTGCGCGGGAATCCACACATTGGCTCCGGACCATGTGCTAAGTGTGGCACTCCACTGCACTTCACGATAGAAATTACGGCCTTCTGAAAGGATGGTATGGCTAAATGCTTGACCAAACACCCAACTACTTCGAGACAGAAGTACAAACTACAGAACAGTAACAAAATTATGCCAACATTTCCAGCCGATGAAACCTAGGAAGTCTGATGTTGCAGCAAGTAAGAGACGTTTTTGAAGTATCGGCAAAATGTACGTGGTTTATCTATGTATTACAATAAAATGTGTAGCATTTTTGGTGCACTAACAAATTTCTTCCCTTAGCAATCTCTGGTTATGTACTGGTTATGAACACCTGATTACAGTTATTACATTACTGATGACCTGGAAGCAGGGTCAACCCTACATTGGTACAAGTACCAACGGGGGGTCGTAGTTTGTTGAGTTTGTGGTGGGGGGGGGTCGTACTTGTTTCGGTAGCACGAAATTACATGTGATGAGGTGAGAGCGCGCGGGAGAAAATTTGCTGTTTCAGCGACCGACCCTGCCTGGAAGTCGTGTAGTGGCAAATGGTGCAATAAGTAATCACTGGTGATTCACAGCCAAAATCGAAGCCCGCTCATGGCTTCCATCCCGAACTTTGGGACTGGATGCAGGGAACATTTGTTTGTACATACGCTCGCCCCACAAGTAAATGTTCAGGTTACGATAGAGTGCGTGGCGCAGTCCGAAAGGGTCGATCAAAGCGGATGCCTGATCTCTATGCATTCAACATATCCTGACAAAGGAAATGATAGCAGCCAAGACACGGTACGAAAATCGGAACAAAAAGAAGAAAGTCAAAAGAGTGTCTATTAAATGAAATCTGAAAGCTGAGATCAACAAAAGACCCGGAAATCGGAACATACAAGTCCGAGCTTTTAGTATGACCCTCACGCTAATTCGTTACCATTACATTTTTATGTTGAACTCAGTATTTTAAGTAGGTAACTTCCGCGAAATCTAATGAATTATGGATGGAACAGTTATGCTACATCGTCAGTCATAGGGGATGGGTAGTGCGAATAGCAGAGTAAAAATGGACGGAGATGCGTTCACATTCTTTGATTTCATTGGCGGCACAAAATGAGGCTAGTAATTGGGTTAACGTTTCGGCGGTATCGTTTTCGTCTCTGTAAATGTGTGAATCGAATCAAAACCGAAATATGACAACGCGATCACCGATCGACTCCGTTCGCATCTTCAGAAAACATCTCTACGATCTGACAGCCGATCCGGTATATTATATTTGTGATTGTTGTAGTTGTTAATTACACAGGTAAGCCTGTGTGTAAAATGATAAATAATAAAAAAACAAAGCACATCTGTAGCATAGAACAACACCCAAAGAACGAAGTGCACCAAACCTGGCACAGCAAAAAAAAACAAGAAACAAGGAACTATGATGTAAGATGCTTATCCAAAGCGGCTTTAAACGAACTGAATTTGCTGGTAGATGCCCCATTCTGATCAACCCTCGAACTCCAAAGAGGTCCTATTATCGAAGAAATGGTGTCCTGATGTTACGTTTTGCCTCGCGAGCAACCGCCTGTATAGAACAACCCAGCGTATTTTACTTCTTAAAGGCAAAGTTCGGGCTCAGACCCACCTAAGAAGCCCTTACCATGGCTAGAAGTGCTGGGTACGCAAGTGCAAAGGTAGCGCCACCTTTCTACATCGAAACGCGTCACTAGGACCCTAGGCGCCATGGACTTCTAACAGACTCCACCAAACTTAACATGGTCCGCCCACCGATATCTTGTCTGCGTCGCCACGTTGATCTGCTATGCTCTCTCTTCTCGGACTTCTCTACCACTCTCCGCGCTCACATTATCTCTCATCTCCCTGCCTGTCTTTTGAACTTCTCCACAGCATGGAGCAAAATGCTCGTATTTCCTGTGCAGGATTTTCTTTCCTTTTTTCTCCACTGGCGGTCCACCTCCCACCCCTACTTTCACATTTGAGTGGAATCACCCCATCAATTTAATCCTGATTTTTTTGCCTTTGAAGGCAAAAGCCGTTGGGCTCGAAACCAGTTCTGAAATGGAGGATTTCAAAAAATATCGAAAGGTCAAAGGTATAATGTATCAATAACAATTGATAGTGTGACTTGTTGCGCACTTGCCCGGAAAGCGAGAGGTGCGGGTTCTAGTCCGCCTGGGGCGAAAGTTTTGTTCACAACCCAGCATTCTTGTGAAACATTCGCAACGCGAACTGCGGCAGTAAAACAGCAGTTAACAAGCAAACAAGTAAAAATTGATTTTTGATGATTGCATTCAAAACATTGCAGCGCTGCAGATTAATTTCTGAAATATTTTTTGAGCATCTATCCATTACTCTCTCTATAAGGATTTCTGTAACAAGATATGGGAGAGGAGCTCTCATATGGGAGAGGTCTCATCTAGCTGTCATTGAGACCAACACATCAGGTGTCAGCCCTCTTCTCACATAAAGAACACGGAGCCTTTTGAGAAATCTAATGCACTGGAGCGGTTATGAGCGGCAGGACGCACTTTTCCAAGTTGCTCCTCGGCATTCGGAGCTTTTAAAACCCACCAAAGTTCTGAAGAGCCAGTAGAGATATTGATGCGATAAAACAGAAAAAAGACGAAGGTTAGAAGGAAGTTCTGCGGTTACAACTGTTCCTCGAAGAATCACAGAATAGATTCTACTATCTTTAGCATAAACGAGCGAGACCATAAACGTCCGCTGGGAAAAACTTACTCGGAAGTTATGAGCATCAACGCAAAACAAGTTCCTTCTAGAAGAAGTTTATTGCTTCGGAAACGCATTTCAAAACTGCCATTTTGAAGAAGAGTACTTAAGCTACATGGCCCTTGAAAAGCAATGCTTCATAAGTCACGTATATGGAAGGAGTTGAGGCGTAGCATCGTGATTTCCTAGATCGATCCCTATCTATTGCATTACTTTATCGGACCCAGCTGAAAAAAAACCACTAGCCTCTGGAAAGGGCGAATTCTGCAAATTGCTGCACAGGGGATCCACACTTTGAATACCTTCCCATTTCTCCAGTACCTGGCGCACTCGGAGAACTGCTTATCCCTTCTCAGCGCTCAATTATGTACCGCTTACTGGGCAGAATTTCTGTTTGAGCGATCTAAATATCTCAGCGGCTCACTTGTTCCACATCGCACAGTTCAGAGCAGCTGGGCTTACCGAGAGATTGAGGAGCGAATGCTTCCTCATTCTTCTATCTTCGTGAATACAATGATGGCATGGGATTGGAAGCCAGAAGAGAAATAAGTCCTGAACGGCTGATCAACCATTTCACAGGATCAATCCCAATGTACCGACGTACCACGTTTGCCCCAGTGCTCTGTACACAAGAAATGTTGAGAAGGTATAAACTGGAAACTTAAAAAGAACTGATAAACTTGAAAATTTGTAAGTTTTCAGATGCGCTCAATTTCTCTTGCATAAACTCTAGATATTGAAATCATTTTCATCTAATGGCAGAGCGCTAAAATAGCCGTCAATTCAAAGCACTTCCTAGATGATTATTTACAATGATTAAAAATAAAGGATAAAGCATTTGCCGTTGATCAATCCCTTTTTGGGATGCGGCACGCATTCTACTTCCATTTGTACATTCGTAGTGGCGTTTGAATGCGATGTGGCCTATACAATGACTTGCGGGGGCCAGCCGATGTACAAGTCAGTGTTTTTATCCTCCCAGACAAGTCTGGTACCAATTAACCGACCCCGGAGGGATGGAAGGCTTGGTTGGCCCGGGCGACTCACGACCCAGGATTTGATCCCCGGACCGCTCGCGTGGTAAGCGTGCCACTTGCCACTACACCACTTCCGCCCTTATTCAAAATATGTGATATTATTTTTAAATTATTTATCACCATTTTATCCGAGTTCCTCAATGAGTCTATTGGCTAGTAAATACTATTTCCCTCGGTGAAGCTTTTCCGTTTTGACAGAAACCGAATTCAAGCGTCGAACAAGAACCTTTGTGTTTCAAGCCTCGATAGGCCATTTATAGCTGATAAGTCCAATCAACCTTGCCGATCGATTTGCAACAACAAAACGTATTGTAATCAAGCCAGCCGATAAGTCGAAAACTATTGCAGGAAGCTGTCATTATAGTTCTAAAAAGTTAAAGAACAAAGTAGTGATGCTGATCAGTATCTCTTGGAATGAGCCACGCACTCGACACACCTTAAGATTGTAGGTAATTTTTAGGGTGATATGTTCCATATCATGACGGCTAACCACTATTACAATCAAAATTTTATCCTTCCAGACATTCTTGTATCTACAATCTACCACGCGAGGATGGAAGGCCTGGTTGGCTCAGACAGGATGCGATCCAAGATCCAACCTTGGATCGCAGTAGGCGGCGCCACTTGCCATTACACCACCTTCGACAAGAAGCGTTCATGCACTTAGAAGGGACATCCAAAGCAGGGCATTCGAAAACAGCTCGTAGGTGACACTAGGCCAGGGCGAACAAAGGCTGCTCACGTCCTCCTCAGAATCGCTTCCCCTCTCTAAGGCTTAGTCCCGAGCAGGGTCAACCCTACGTTGCTACAAGTAGCAACGGGGGGGGTAGTTTGTTGAAGTTTGTGGTGGGGGGGTCGTACTTGTTTCGGTAGCGCGAAATTACATGTGATGAGGTGAGAGCGCGCGGGAGAAAATTTGCCGTTTCAGCGTGCGTATATACCTTCCCTAGAAAATGGAAAAATAGGTGAAAAGAGGGAAAATGGGGAAAAAGTAGGGAAATATAGGGAAATTTTACGGTTTCATGGTAGTATATACCCCCCCCGCTCGACGGTGTTTTTTGAGGGAAAAAGTGGTGAAGAGGGGGTCGTATGAAACTTCTCGTGAAGGAGGGGGGTCGTAAAAATTTTGCAAAAAGTACCAACGATAGGACCGACCCTGTCCCGTGTTCTGTAAGTGGCTCACTCACTTCAATGTCCCCCTTGATGAGCGCCGGATAGGAATTCTGTAGGACAGTCTGATAACATGTTCTTTTTTTTCTGGCGCCACTCAATTAATTGCGCTGCTTTTTTGATTTACGAAACAAGCTATAAAAAATGTAGGGCTAAAAGTTGACTGTTAGTTCCAGTTCTACGTTATAATCGCCTAAACAAAATGCCTTATCACTAGAGTGGCCAGACTCCTCCAAAATTGCATTAAAAATACTGTATAATTAAAAATTTCGTTAACATTGATTACATCTAAATAGAGCCCTCGTGACTCGCGAGCAAAGGGCACGATCATTTTCGCAACTTGCCTGCAAGTTTCGAGGAATTTGAACATAAACCAATTTTCAGAACTTCCCCCTTCCCAATCAGTTTCATTGATATTACCGATTTTCGAATCTATCAGTATGGATTTCATACAAAAACCTATGCTATTCTTATCTTGACCATCTCGACCTCATCGCGACCAAAGATTTCCTTTCTGAGGTGTTTTCCTGAGGTCACCAACTAACCAGTGCCTTTCTTCGTAAATACTACTTTAGTGAACCAATCAATACCGAAGTTCGGTTGGGAACGTTCAGTCAGAATGCACCAAGGCTCAACATTGCAACGTCTTCTAGACGAACGATGACAACAACGCTATTCAACCATTTCGTTCCACCATTCACTATTATATCACTTTTATGAGTCAGCTATGGAGATTGGAGATGGTGGGAGAATGGCTAAATGATTTCGAAACTGATGAAATATGCCAAATAGTTTATATTGAGCAGAACCAGTCGGATAATTTGTAAATGCACTTTGATGAATCATTCATCAACAAAAACCCAACTGCACTGATCTTTGCTCACACATGCAAAGTACCGGAAAAAAGAGCAATGTTGTTTGTCCTTCGGGAACGCCTGTGCTACACCATAACCACTAAAAGGATCGGTTCTATAAAAAATAAATGAAAAAATGAATGAAAATGAGTGACTCGGTGATTAAAGAGTAGCAGGAATGAGAAAAGTGGAACTCAATAGACCAACCAAAGTACAATAAGCCTGATTTCAGGAGTGTAATGTTCACATGGCATTGATGTTCAGTCATGGTCCCACATAGATTATGAATAATTGCTATACCATTAAAACATCAATCGATTATATCGTTGGGATAATTTTCCCACAATTAAAACGTTGACTAGTCAGTCATATAGTCGCAGTGTTTAGCGCAGGTTTTCGTGCGCTAAAATTAGTACGGGTCAATTCCCCAGGGGTGAAACAATCGAAGGTGCAATGGGACAACATTGATAAGTCCACTATTCCAATACGCAAGGGCTATGATGACTCGAAAAGTAGCTGGAAACAATTTCAGATGGAAATTTGAAAGTTTGACGCAGTTATAAAGTCTCTCATCAACAACAGCAAACAATTTACTACTGAAGTGCTTAGGAAGACTGCCAGAGAAATAACTTGTGAATTTCAATGGAGGAGTTAAAATACGAAATATTTGTTGAAAGCCTGATATCTTTCAAAAATATGGGAAAACGGGTAGAAAGCAGCTGTTACGAAGGGAGTAAACATAAATTCTCAAGTGTTGTTCATGATAGCATGCTTAGCTGAAATAAATATAGAATATTTAAAAGTGCAAATAGACAGAATCCAGCAAAATTGATAAATGGATTTATCAAGTTCTCCAGCAATGCTCTTAAACGAGAAACATTTCGTTTTTTCTTTGATCCGATTAATTACATTCGACGTATTCCGGCCATTAAGACAATCAGGTAGTTAAATATATTGTATGCATATGAACAAAAAGAAATGTGCACAAAAATTTGATATTTGCGGTAGTGAAATGTATATAAATACTCTCCCTTCAAAAAGCGAGAAAGTGTCGGGTGCAGACCATGCACCACAAGTGACGACGGCCTCCACAAAATGTTAATGTTTTCTGCCAATGAAATGATTAGCCTGTTGCAGTTGTATTCTATCATTGTCACTAATTACAACTATCATTTACCAGCTATCACTATGAACAACTTCTAACCAGATTTACTTGGAGGCCGTCGTCAGTTGTGGTGTTTGGTCTGCACCCGACACTTTCTCGCTTTTTGAAGGGGAGGTTATGTAATATCTGGTAAGAAATAGTGTACAAATAAATAAAAAGTGTTAATAATAATTATAGTAAATACAAGAAATTTTCGACTTATTGAACGTTTGACAAGTCTGATTATTTCGGTTTTTTCGTTCGATGCGGAAGTCAGCTTGTATTTTTCGGTCATTTTGTTGCTTTTATATATAATTACATAATACATAATATAACATACGATTACGTAAATAAAATATATAATAAATATAAACAAATGAATTATGATTCATACATGATATAATATATAACTGCATCATGTTCGTGTAATGAATGTGAAACGACAAATTTTTTGTTCAAAATTCAATATCAAAGGGATCAACATGCATAAATATGTAATATTTAAAAAGTTGCTTAGAAATACAAATAAAAATTAAAATGCCAATAAGATTTACAGGGAACGCAAATGGTAGACATAGAATAGTGAATATTTTAAAGATGACATTCAAATTAATCGCTTCCACGAAACAAAAAAAAACTCAAAACATCAGAATAATAGAAATTTCACGCAACCTTCACCTCAGGAAAAGTGGGGAAAGCCCCTAAATTCTTCAAATATTCAAAAAATCTTGTCAAAAACAGCATCAATCAGGCTCAGGCATGGCGCCTCACTTTTCTGTTACCTCTGTAACACGTTGTGTTCGAGATTGAAAACCATATTGAGAAAAATGGATCGATGAACCGATTCCGTTGTCTCGTGCCATCTACGGGCACTCAAACGCCGCAAAAGAACACTTGCCATTCGAAATATTGGTTTTTCAGCGAAGATTAGAAGAGAGAGTTTAAAAATGCAATATTTACACCAGAATTGATTAAAAGTGCATCTTGACGGTAGAAGAAGTTGTTGCTTTCGCATAACATTCAAAAACACCAAACAAAACAAAAAAATCAAAAATTAAAATGAGGTGCCTGTTGGATCGACGCAATTCTGGCCCTTTTGCGTTTACGGCTTGCTCCTTTGAGAGCTTCAAATGTTTCATGTTGCTGATACGAACAGTATCAGTCGGCCTAAACGCCACCAATCTGGGTCACGGGCAAAATTTTACGATCAACGATTTCCGAGCTTCCCGACGACGACGAGTTTTTCAAGCATGTCATCGAATTATTTTCTCACAGAATTCAAATGAGATTTATCAAAATAGTTTTGTCGTTTATTTAATATTCGGGGATTTTTAAGCAGTTTTGTTTGATTATTGCACTTTTTGATCCATTCTCACAACACAACATAGTTGGGAACCTCATATCTTGACCGCAAACGACCAAACAATTGAGATAGATAAGCCATGTATAAACAAAATGTAAAAATTTAATTAAAAACGAAAATTATGTTTCACATCGCCCCTTCCTTAGACTGTGAAATGTTCGAAGCAGTGAAAGGTCGGTATCCATCCTGACCGTATCCGTGACCTTTCTGGCCTACTTAACGATCATGGATGAGCACAAGAGTCCGTGGTGTTGTAAAAGCACAAAAACCAGCCATGGGGAAGATTGTTCTGAACCCAGTGGATGTACGCAAAAAGTGACACAAACCACCAAATGATGGTGGTACGTCTGAACGAGAGAGAAGGGGAGAACGAGGTGATGAGACGAACATCGACTAGCCGACCACCTCGTTGAGTGACGACGCGGGTCATGACGATATGATCGTGTGTGAGTCTAGAGGAGGACACGCCTGCATTGCATACCCAAATCGTAAATTGAACTTTCGTGTCCATATATTCGAATGCTCTCGAAATGTCTGAATATCAATTACCGACTCAATCGGATCGATTTCTCACTTTTTTGCAGCGATTTCAGTCTTCAGCGGCTTCATTTTTTGGAGGAAAACTGTCGATTATTTCGAAATACTTTTTGAATTGGAGCGATCATTTTCCATTCTCATATTTTCCTTGAATAATCGAACATATCGTAATTTCAAATGAAGAGGAAAATCGTGTCATAGATTGATTCCAAGTAACTATAGTCATTTAATTATAAGTTGTGCTCGAAGTATCGTTACACTGATAAACGAGGAAATAAGTAAATAAATTAATAAAATCATATATGTAACTTCTGATTAGCTTTTTCACATTATAAGCTTTTCTTTGAATCGTGTGGGTTGTGCTCGATTTTGTAAAATTGCTATCTCCATTGGAGAGCCATTCGAAGATTAGAGGGATCTAATAATGTCTGGAGATAGCGTCTAACAGGGGCGGAAATGATGCAGTGGCAAGTGGCGCTGCTGCGAGCACGGTCTCAGGATCGAATCTTGGGTCGTGCTTCGTGGAAATCAACTGAACCTCTCGTGGTTGGTTAGCTGGTGCCAGCCTTATCTGGGAAGAAAAACACGACTTTCACATGGGCTGGTCCCTACAAGTCATTGTATATGGCCGAATCGCATTCAAATGCCACTTTGATTTTGACAAATGGAAGTAGAATGCGTGGCGCATTTCACAAAAGGTAATGATCAGCGTCAAATGCTTTTTATGGCTTAGTCATTGTAACAGTAGTACTGATTTAATGCTTTTGTAGTGAAACAGATAATAGGCTACGCTTTTGCTTTAACTAAGGGCTTGCTATTAATGCTTCGAACGGGTTTCGATTGAAATGCCATTACGATGCTGAGGTGAAGTGGAACGCTTGAGGAATCGTAAAAATTGATTATACATGCCAAATGCTTCATAGTTCTTGGTCCAGTAAAACGAATTGAAGCAAAACTCGCGATTAATGAATGGGGTAATTCTGTTCAGATAGAAAGTCGTGGGTGCTAACCAGGAAGGTCTTTCAGGGCGTGACCAAGCTTTTTGAAAACGGTCTTTTGCATGATATAGGGGCACATGCGGGAACCACAGAACCATGTTTAATTTTTCCTGAACGGCCCTCTGAATACCAGAAAAGGGGTCCCTAGTTCGATTCCTCGTGGTGACAAATTTTTGCATTTCGAGTTGACGTTCCAAAATTCGCGCAAAATGGAGTTCTGATTGTTCTGGTTGGTTCTAACTCCATTTTGCGCGAATTTTGGCACGTCAACTCGAAATGCAAAAATTTGTCACCACGAGGAATCGAACTAGGGACCCCTTTTCTGGTATTCAGAGGGCCGTTCAGGAAAAATTAAACATGGTTCTGTGGTTCCCGCATCTGCCCCTATATCATGCAAAAGACCGTTTTCAAAAAGCTTGTCACGCCCTGAAAGACCTTCCTGGTAAGCTTCCGTAGCAAACAAAAAACGAAGTTATACGAAGTCGTAAATTGTGACCTCATTTTCACCAGCACCTTCGGGTGAGATCGACTAACTGAAGAATGGACATTCTCTGCCTGCGTCGACTAAAAGTTATACGAGTTTTCACATTTTCACGTGGAGTTCGTGGAATTTGCTTTTAATTAGACTTGCTCAGTCTTAAAGGAATCTTCCACGGACCATGGACCAGTGGGCGGGACCGGAAGTGGTTTTGCGACGAAATGCATGGTAGGTACGGATCCACGTTCATGGGAAGGTTTGAAGTGAATCCTGTTCACGTTCGTGCGTTCGACACGTGGATCCGTACCTACCATGCATTTCGTCACAAAAACTTCCGGTCCCGCCCACTGGTCCATGGTCCGTGGAAGATTCCTTTAAGAGCCAAGCGACCGTGCAATACACTGCGTATTCGATTCTTGGAAGGAATCGAGTACAGTTCCTACATAGCTGTGTTATGAGCACCCGTACTGGGCTATTTAGCTTGTCTGTCAGTATTCGATTGATTCCGAATGCAATTCAGGGCCTTCGCTGGCGTAACAGCGGTATCAATACCCTCAGCATTAGCCCGCAGCTGCCCACTCAAAAAAGGAAATAACGGCAATCAAGCATTGTCGTTGGGTAGTAAATACGTTCGGAAGGCATTCGTATGGCTGCATCCTTCCACTGCCAGAAGACCGCGCCACACTCGGTGGAGAAGAGGACAGGTTGTTGGAACACTCTGCCACGCGATAGGAACGAATGGAGATGTTCCTAATGCCCTAAAGTCAATAAACAGGTCGCTGACCATATTGATAGAGCAGGTGCCAAAGCATATTCATTGGAGCGAGTTACTGCATCTCAAAAGATATAATGATCAAAACACACCGCGTCATTTCATTTATACTTTACGAAGAGGCACCCTAGCGAGTGATATTCGCTAGCGATGTCTGGCACACTCTCGGACTGATCCGGGATATGTCAGATAATGTTGTTTCAAATGTTTATGTTCTAGCGGTCCCACTTCTGACGATGTCATCGGACAGGCTTTCTAGTTGGATTTTTTAATTGCCAAAAATAGTTGTGGAACAGTTATTAATAGGTCAATAGTCAGTTACAATTAGTTACTTAATGTTCAACACGCAAGACATAAAAACGTTTCATTCATATTAGTTTTCATTTTCCTCACTACAAAAAAAATATTGCAACAACACCACGTACATATGCGTAAGAAATCTATTACTTTAAATATTAAAAATGATTATAAACGGGCTAAGTTTTTACTGGAGCAGTTATTCCTTAGTGAAAGACCTATCAAATAGCACTCATATATCAAAAATCAGGCAATAACCAATCGATCGAAATGGTGATATAAGCTGCAGAGTAGACCGAATGCGATTTAGGAACGGTGAGCGGCTAGAGAATACATCCTATGTGATATCAGTTTGCCGTAAAGAATACAACCACTACTGTGTGGGCAGTAGTATTTGCCTTTTTTAGATGATGATCAGACTGGTAAGCTTTGTGAGTAATAAGCATTGATGGACGTCTTCTTCCCGAAATCGTTCCACCTGTAGAACTCCGATCGTCATCATCGACATGGCGAGTTTCTTGAACAAATCTGCAACAAAGTTTAAATATTTAGATTCACTGAGAAGTCTGATCACCTCCATCACGGGGGGCCGGGAAGGGAATTTTGGTTGGCAAATGATTCGTGAAACTTCAAGTAATTCGTCCTAATTATGCGGAAAGGGAAGTTCGAAGCAGCTAACGACCTAACTTTTCATGAGGTGAAAAAGGAAAATAGCGGATATTCGCCTCTTTCTCAGCGTCCATCATCTAGAAACAAGGTAGGCAGTCCACCAGGATGCACTCCTCCCTACTGGAATAGGCCCAATGAAATCTTTTGCCGAATTAGGACGGAGACGATTTACTGTCAGCGATAAGTAGGCCACTTACTATGCGTACCGTTCGGAGGTAAGATTTTATGTCGAACACGATCAAGCCAAGCTAGCCTTGCCATCCTGAGGTTGCTCAAAGACAAACGGCGGGAATGACCTGACTTGTAGAAGGATTCCGCCAGGGAAAATGCAGGGGTCCTGTCTACCTATATCAGTCCAGTTTCGCCGCCAAAGTGCCGCGTTAGCGCGGCTAATGCGTACGTGCTGCAACCAGCTTTCCCTTTAGCAAATGCTTCCCACCCACCTTGATACCGGCGTGCTCTCTCAAAACAGGTGATGTCTCGCGTGTTTTGCTTTCTTTGACCTCCCTGCCTCATCATCGCTTCACATCCGACCTTTGTGAAGGTTGAGGCCTTAATTTTAGCGATTCCAAAAACTTCTTTAGCTTTCCTCCCAACTGTCAGGCCGTCTCGCAGCTAGTCATTGCTACAAAGCTTCTTATTCACCACGGTGTAGCCCACGCTAGCCCTCAAAGGCACGCTCCGCGATTAGCGCGCTCGCCTGTTCCACCCCGGGGTAGTAGGCAGGCGGACAAGTGTTGATGTCGCGCCCCTTTTGCGCTTGAAAGTGCGCGACAAAGGCGCAAGGAGCTCGTCCAACCCGCAACTCACACCTTCGTCCGCAAGCCCCACCCTCCGCTGTCGGTTGCCACGTGGCGCTGCTTGAAAGCGCGGGCGCATTTGAGGCAGCGGTCCCATCGCGATCCAATGTAATTGGCACTGGAGCAAGCAGAGTTACGGTTCGTGAAACTCGTCCAACTCGCCCCTTCTCTATCCCAAGGTGGAATGTGGCTGAAATAGGGGAGGTCTCTGTACGGGGCGTAATCGATGGTTTGGTTTGCTTTCCTTCTCTTTTACACATTACCTCCCATCTATACCTTCATAATTGAACGCTTTTCCACACCTGTCTTATCCCGAATTTTGCCTTTAAGGGCAAATCGCGATGTCAGTGTAATCGAAAAAACCTCTTAAGAACTTCCCTTTTCGGAATTCATAATGCGTGGTAAGGTAGTTATGGTACTACGATCTATGTACATCACGCGTCCCATTGCCTTCTTGAGTATGTATTCTTGCCTTGTAGCCATGCATTTACGAGTCTCGGAAACCCGTTAATTTTCATTTTTTCCAAACTTTCTGAAACCCCTCTTACAACCAACGACCTCATCCCCTCTCAAAGAGGCATTCCTTCGACCAAGTACTTTATCGATACTTAAGATTCTCGTCCTTTGCAGTCCAACCGGTACAAATTTGGTCTGGGCCTCCAATAGCTGCCTTAGGTTTATGGTTACATAGTAAACATTGAATTATGCAGGGATAAGCGAAGACTTGAAAAGGAACCGCTGCTGGTTCCCATGACGGAACGTAGATGATTGGAGCATATTTGCTCGTTAACGGCGAGACTGACATGGTTGCGCATTTCTTCAGTATGCACACTATGATGTTGACAAAGCTTGACCTTAATCCGATGAGGGTCAAGCTGTCGCTTGGTGGTCTATTGTCGTCGAAGAAAAACAGTTTGCGTAATTCTATCCAACAAGAAGGGTAATAGTCCGTAAAGTCGTACTTAATTAGAAGATTTTTACTAGTTCATTTTAAGTAGCCTGGTGGCAAAAGTCCCGCGCTATTACAGGTGTTCTGAATCACCTTCCATTCACATCACACTGAAGCTACAGTTCCTATGAATGTAGCGGATTATATTCTCAGCCCTATCAGGGTTACTGGGTTCTAAAAAAAGAGCGAAAGGTAGATCAAAGATAACCGGCAGTTTCTTGAAAATGAAGGAGTCCAGGAAAACCAGGAAAATGGTGATATAAGAATTTTGGAGACATATTTTCGGGCTTAACTAGGGATTAGTTATTAATGCTTCGAAACGGAGTTTCGATTGAAATAGCTATACGATGCTGAGGTGAAGTGGAACGCTTGAGGAATCGTAAAAATTTGATTATACATGCCAAATGCTTCATAGTTCTTGGTCCAGCTAAAACGAATTGAAGCAAAACTCGCGATTAATGAATGGGGTAATTCTGTTCAGATAGAAAGTCGTGGGTGCTAACCAGGAAGGTCTTTCAGGGCGTGACGAGCTTTTTGAAAACGGTCTTTTGCATGATATAGGGGCAGATGCGGGACCACAGAACCATGTTTAATTTTTCCTGAACGGCCCTCTGAATACCAGAGAAAGGAGGTCCCTAGTTCGATTCCTCTTGGTGACAAATTTTTGCATTTCGAGTTGACGTTCCAAAATTCGCGCAAAATGGAGTTCTGATTGTTCTGGTTGGTTCTAACTCCATTTTGCGCGAATTTTGGCACGTCAACTCGAAATGCAAAAATTTGTTACCACGAGGAATCGAACTAGGGACCTCCTTTTCTGGTATTCAGAGGGCCGTTCAGGAAAAATTAAACATGGTTCTGTGGTCCCCGCATCTGCCCCTATATCATGCAAAAGACCGTTTTCAAAAAGCTCGTCACGCCCTGAAAGACCTTCCTGGTAAGCTACGTGTGTTGTAAAGGTAAAAAAACGAGAAATATGGAGGAAGTCGTAAATTGGGGACCTCATTTTCACCAGCACCTTCGGGTGAGATCGACTAACTGAAGAATGGACATTCTCTGCTTCATGTCATGACTAAAAGATCTTCGTTTTCACATTTTCACGTGGAGTTCGTGGAATTTGCTTTTTCGATTAGACTTCTCAATTTAAAGGAATCTTCCACGGACCATGGACCAGTGGGCGGGACCGGAAGTTTTTGTGACGAAATGCATGGTAGGTACGGATCCACGTGTCGAACGCACGAACGTGAACAGGATTCACTTCAAACCTTCCCATGAACGTGGATCCGTACCTACCATGCATTTCGTCGCAAAACCACTTCCGGTCCCGCCCACTGGTCCATGGTCCGTGGAAGATTCCTTTAAGAGAGTAGAGCCAAGCCGACCGTGCAATACACTGCGTATTCGATTCTTGGAAGGAATCGAGTACAGTCTTACAAACTGTGTTTGAGCACCCGTTACTGGCTTTATTTACTGTTCTGGAGACTCGATTATTCGATAATGCATTAGGCCTTCGTGCGTAACTAGTCTGCATCAACGTCTATCATTACGACCAGCAGCTGATCCACACTCAAAAGGAAATATCTGGGCATCAGTCATTGTTCTCGTGTTGGGTAGTAAATACGTTCGGAAGGCATTCGTATGGCGGCATCCTTCCACTGCCAGAAGACCGCGCCACACTCGGTGGAGAAGAGGACAGGTTGTTGGAACACTCTGCCACGCGATAGGAACGAATGGAGATGTTCCTAATGCCCTAAGAGGTAAATAAACACAGGTCGGGCTGACCATAGTTTGATAGAGCAGGTGCCAAAGCATATTCATTGGAGCGAGTTACTGCATCTCAAAAGATATAATGATCAAAACACACCGCGTCATTTCATTTATACTTTACGAAAAGGCACCCTAGCGAGTGATATTCGCTAGCGATGACTCTTGTCTAACAAAGGATTTCTTCCGCATCTACCTCAGCAACTTAAAGAGTTATGAGATTTCGTTGGTGCGGGGATTGTCTTGAAGGAGCAAAAAATTTCTAGAGGCATCGATCAGACTGATGTAACTCCTTTCACATATCGTATAACACAAAATGATGACAAAAATGAAATAGCGAGATGAGAAGTGGGCCGGTAGCAAAGAGAAAACACCTGAAACGCCCAAGTGAGGAGGAACGAGGTCATGCGAGAAAATACAATTGGGAAGAGGGCGTAGACACATTTCATGTTGCGAACGAGAAACAGTGGAGTGGTCCAAGCGGCATGGAGGGCCTGGAGCTCCTTTGGTTGCGCAGTTTGGGGCGCAAGTACGACAAATTTGCGATTTTCTTGAAGAGCCTGTCCTACCCATCGAGCGGAATCATCTACCTAAGCTCACCATTGATGCACCTTTAGGCCTCTGAGAGAGAAACTACTTCAAAAGATAAGGTCGCCGAGAGATGCCAACTGAAATAAGAGAATGCACAACAAAATGTAACGAAGTTGATCAACTGTCGCCGATCAACGAAATGGAAAGTAATACCACAAGTTTTTTGTTTACCAAATCAGTATGCTCTTAAGCTATTATGCCAAGGTGCTTTCCATTATCCCGCTGCAATTTCTGTTTGATAGTGATGAGACGGATTGCGGCCTCTCACACCAGCCTTAGCGAAAAGCGCCGTCTGGCACACTCTCGTACTGATCCGGGATATTTTAGATAATGTTGTTTTAAATGTTTATGTTCTAGCAGTCCCACTTCTGACGATGTCATCGGACAGGCTTTCTAGTTGGATTTTTTAATTGCCAAAAATAGTTGTGGAACAGTTATTAATAGTCAAATAGTCAGTTACAATTAGTTACTTAACGTAATAACTTCGGTCGCAAGCATGGGTGATGTATATCGGCTTGAGGATTCTCTCAAACTGGCATGGGAGATATGGTTTGGTCGAGGATTCTCTGCCCGATCAGAGACGATCTCTCGCGCGGACATTCACACTCGCCGTGCCGTCTGTGCTCTCCGCGCGGATGTTCACTCTCGGCACTACTCTCGCATGGCGGAGAGCTATGGTCGAGGATTTCCTCGACCGTTATTCACCCTGGTCACAAGACACTAAAGGAACGTTTCATTCATATTAGTTTTCATTTTCCTCACTACAAAAAAAATATTGCAACAACACCACGTACATATGCGTAGAAATCTATTACTTGTTAAATATTAAAATGATATAAACGGGCTAAAGTTTTTACTGGAGCAGTTATTCCTTAGTGAAAGACCTATCAAATAGCACTCATATATCAAAAATCAGGCAATAACCAATCGATCGAAATGGTGATATAAGCTGCAGAGTAGACCGAATGCGATTTAGGAACGGTGAGCGGCTAGAGAATACATCCTATGTGATATCAGTTTGCGTACAATACAATCATGAACTGGTGGCAAGTATTGGCCATTTTTTAGATATTAGACTGTAAAGACTTTGGGGTAATAATGCATGATGAATTACGTACCTTCTTCCCGAAATCATATAACTGTAGACTCGATCGTTATTCATCGAAGGGGCGAGTTTCTTGAAAACAAGATCACAAAGTTTAAATATTTAGATTCACTGAGAAGTCTGATCACCTCCATCACGGGGGGCCGGGAAGAGGAATTTTGGTGCAATGATTCGTGAAGACTCAGTAATCCTAATTATGCGGAAAGGGAAGCTTCGAAGTGTAACGACCTAACTTCATGAGGTGTGAAAAGGAAATAGGTGAGCATTGCTCTTTCTGAGGTACCATATAGTAACAGGGTGCAGTTCTCACCAGGATGCACTCCTCTACGAATTAGGCCCAATGAATCGTTGCCGAATAGGACGGCAGACGATGCACTGCAGCGATAAGTAGGGCACGTTACTATTTGCGTACCGTTCGGGAGGTAGATTTTCAATGATCTAACACGTCATAGCCAAGCTAAGCCTTGCCACCCTGAAGGTTGTGCAAAGACACGCGAAATGACCTGACTTGAGAAGGATGTCTCGCGAGTTGAGTAAACTGCAGGGTTTGCTCTCCTATATCAGCCAGGTTGTCCGCAAAAGTTGCGCGGTTAGGGCGCTAATGCTTACGGGCCTGCAACCATCGTTCCCCGTTGCAACGCTTCCCACCCACCTTGATACCGGCGTGCTCTCTCAAAACAGGTGATGTCTCGCGTGTTTTGCTTTTCTTTGACCGCCCTGCCTCATCATCGCTTCACATCCGACCTTTGTGAAGGTTGAGCCTTAATTCTAGCGATTCCAAAAACTCTCCAAACAATTGAGGTTGAATAAGCCATGTATAAACAAAATGTAAAAATTTAATTAAAAACGAAAATTATGTTTCACATCGCCCCTTCCTTAGACTGTGAAATGTTCGAAGCAGTGAAAGGTCGGTATCCATCCTGACCGTATCCGTGACCTTTCTGGCCTACTTAACGATCATGGATGAGCACAAGAGTCCGTGGTGTTGTAAAAGCACAAAAACCAGCCATGGGGAAGATTGTTCTGAACCCAGTGGATGTACGCAAAAAGTGACACAAACCACCAAATGATGGTGGTACGTCTGAACGAGAGAAAGGGGGGAACGAGGTGATGAGACGAACATCGACTAGCCGACCACCTCGTTGAGTGACGACGCGGGTCATGACCCGATTGATCGATTGGGGTGAGTCTGAGGAGGAACGCTGCATTGCTACCCACTAATCGTAATGTGAACTTTTCGTGTCCAATATTCGAATGCTCTCGAAATGTCTGAATATCAATTACCGACTCAATCGGATCGATTTCTCACTTTTTTTGCAGCGATTTCAGTCTTCAGCGGCTTCATTTTTTGGAGGAAAACTGTCGATTATTTCGAAATACTTTTTGAATTGGAGCGATCATTTTCCATTCTCATATTTTCCTTGAATAATCGAATAGTTCCTAATTTCAAATGAAGAGGAAAATCGTGTCATAGATTGATTCCAAGTAACTATAGACAATTAATTGTAAGCTGTGCTCGAAGTATCGTTACACTGATAAACGAGGAAATAAGTAAATAAATTAATAAAGTTATATATGTAACTTCTGATTAGCTTTTTCACATTATAAGCTTTTCTTTGAATCGTGTGGGTTGTGCTCGATTTTGTAAAATTGCTATCTCCATTGGAGAGCCATTCGAAGATTAGAGGGATCTAATAATGTCTGGAGATACGTCTAACAGGGGCGGAAATGATGCAGTGGCAAGTGGCGCTGCTGCGAGCACGGTCTCAGGATCAAATCTTGGGTCGTGCTTCGTGGAAATCAATTGAACCTCTCGTGGTCGGTTAATTGGTACCAGACTTGTCTGGGAGGAAAAACACTGACTTGTACATCGGCTGGTCCCCCGCAAGTCATTGTATAGGCCACATCGCATTCAAATGCCACTACGAATGTACAAATGGAAGTAGAATGCGTGGCGCATTTCCAAAAGGGATTGATCAGCGTCAAATGCTTTTTATGGCTTAGTCATTGTAACAGTAGTACTGATTTAATGCTTTTGTAGTGAAACAGATAATAGGCTACGCTTTTGCTTTAACTAAGGGCTTGCTATTAA
>MU868385.1:95166-109154 GCA_036418205.1 Ostertagia ostertagi
GATGCAGTTGGCGCGGCACGCCCACCGACGCAGAGAGTGCGTTAGCGTTGAAGAGGGCAGAATGAGAGTCGCATCAATGCGGAAATCAACGGGCAAGGAAGGGGTCCCATTTCTCGGGTTCTGGGCCGTTTCTCATGGTTCTTCCTTCTTTTTTGTACCACTGACCATCCTCAATTTGAAATGGGTTGCCTTTTTCAGAGTAAATTCCGCCTTTAAGGTGTGTTCATGAGATAAATAGTGTGAGCTAATGTACCAAATGTCCACTACGCATACAGTGCACACCTAACTAGGAGCTCACTTACGAAAGGAGTTCTCTATGAGGAGCATGCTACCATGAGGATTGAACGGAAGATACGGCAGAATTCCACGATTTCAAGTACTCAGTCCAAGATACTTTCACATTTGACGTCGTCCTGCACATTATGGAAAAAACATCATGCTTTTCCATGCTACAACTTTTTGGAGTGTGAAAATAGCAAACGAATACACTGGAAACAATGTAGAGGTGCACACCACACACACACTGGTATGTAACCACAAATCTGGAACATCCAGTAGTTACTGGTAATGCGGGATTAACGCAATTCCTTTGCAGATCTCGATCGGGCTCTCGCAGTGCATCTCCTCTTTCACAATACCTAGCATTCAATACAAATTAAGATCGTACCGAGAACTCAACCTAGAAGGGGGTGAAGGAGGAAATGGTTGCTCGTCGTCGACTCCACTCATGTCATAGTGATAGCTTCTTCAAATTAAGACTCTAAAGACTCTAAAACTCTATAAGGTATCCAAATGTTGACGCCGTGGCAATTTCGTATCAATACTGCACGGTTTTTCTCGGGGACGAACTTCTGTACAGGTGCCGCTCTTCTGACGAGGCAAACAAAAAAGGAAACCAGTTGAGCAACTCGTCATGAGAAGTTCATGCAGACACGTGGCGTCTCCCACATATGTAATGTACTTCAATATCCAGCACTTCTCTACTGGTAGAAGGTTAATCCTCTTCCCTTTTCCTCAAATCCTTTCAGTGAGCCGAGTCTGCGTGATTCCTTCTACTAATCAGCATACCACGACTCACACAAAACCAACGCTATCCACTTAAAGGCAAAGTTCGGGCTCAGACCCACTTAGCAAGCCCTTACCATGGCTAGAAGTGCAAGTGCAAAGGTAGCGCCACCTTTCTACATCGAAACGCGTCACTAGGACCCTAGGCGCCATGGACTTCTAACAGACTCCACCAAACTAACATGGTCCGCCCACCGTTCGATATCTTGTCTGCGTCGCTACGTTGATCTGCTATGCTCTCTCTTCTCGGACTTCTCTACCGCTCTCCGCGCTCACATTATCTCTCATCTCCCTGCCTGCCTTTTGAACTTCTCCGCAGCGTAAAACTCGTATTTCCTGTGTATTTCACGATTTTCTTTCCTTTTTTCTCCACTGGCGGTCCACCTCCCATCCCTACTTTCACATTTGAGTGGAATCATCGCATCAATTCAATCCCGAATCCTGCCTTCAAACTATACAATTATGCGTTAGAGACTTTTGCTTTGAGAAGATTGAAAGTGCAAAATTTAGGTCTGTTAGAAGCTCAAAAAGAAGTAGGCCACTTTTTGACTGCGGTCAATATTCCGCTACTTATGGGCAGTAGTACAGATGTAGTTCAAGCTCATTTTGAAAATTTTAGCGCGTTTTAGCTATTAGACTGAACTGGTGCTGGCACGCCATAGAGGTAATGAGGTAAAGCGGTAGCAAGAGGCCAAGCTGCGGACTACACTATAAAATAGCATTCATGGTAAATTCAGTATCAAACTCATCCCAAACCGATAAAATTGGGTCGGCTATTTGATAGCAAATAATCCTGTAAGAAAGCTTCTACTTCGCCTCTATTTGTACGACTTTGCACTACATTATGTGGGCCACGTTCGTCCATTGTGGCTTGCAAATGGATGCGTGGCGACCCTACGAAGGAATCGGTGAGGTGTTACCTCTTGACATCACGAAAAAATTGCATAAGTAGTGTGCCATTTGTTTCCATTTACCAAGCACTTCCAAATTTCAGCTCGTTGCTCAAAAAAAAACGGACGAAAATGGTCCCGAGCCAACCCTGGCGTCCGCCGCCAAGCGCTAAGCGCAGGAAAAAATTCTGGCCCATATCATCCAAGCCTCCATCCGTCTTAGGTCAGTGAACCAGTCTTAGCCTTATCTGGGAAGAGAAAAACACTGGCTTGTACATGGATGGCTCCGCACGTCAAAAAGGCACTTAAAACTCCACTACGGTTCGGAATGAAGCAGCGTGCATGGCGCATCCAAGCGATTGTTCAAGGATGCTTATCACTTCATCCTTTTGCTCGAAGATCTTTTCGTACACCACTTATTCAAAGTCTTTACGGAGGTGCTCGTTTTTCTGTTTGAAATGTTTATAAAGATTTCCACTGCATGTGTGGAATAGTATTAGATCAATTCTCGATTCCTTCCTTTTTCCCCGGGATGGTGGAGTGATTCACGCGAAAGGGCATCGAGTTTTCTCTTGAAAAAAAGCGCTTTGTTTGCTTTCTATCGAACAATAGATGCATCACACTATCTCGACGATAGAGCTCATGGTGCAGGTGACTTCTGGAATGGGCAGATGAACTGATAAATGAATGAACTGATTAAATTCTGTACATCTCCTTGTACATCTTCTTGCACTGCACATCTCCTTATCCCGTGTTAGGCGTTTCTGCAGAAAAAATTGCCAGGATTATACCCTCGCTACGATGATGTTGGGTGGACGAGTGCAGGAAATCACTGAAGCACTGAAACATTCGGATGGAACGGTTTTCGCTGTCCCTGTCTCTTTTTTGCCATCTTCTACTCTCCACATTCATGGTATCCCTATCGTCTAAATGAGGATTAAAGGAATCCTTCACGGAAAAATCATGATTCTATTTCAGCCATAAATCACTGGCTTGAGACTCATTATCCACGATAAGAATGAAAAGAACAGAAATATTGCTTTTGTTTTGGTAAAAAAATTCGAAAAATCGAAAGGGCTACGCGTTCAAAGTGCCCACGGACGTCTTTCACAAATGCTGGCGACGGGGATGCTTCCACTTGGTTCTTGGAGTGCCTTCACTAGAAACTCTTTCTTTATTGCATTCACATCTTACACTTCTACTCCATCCTATTCTATCGATCGATTTGTCTCTACTCTCCGAAATCGCGCGCTTTAACCCGATTCTTTCATTGCGTCGCCTGATACGTAGCCGGCCAAAGGCCAACTTCTTTCCATGCCTCGCCTTTGGCTCCGCCCGAATTACCTTCGATGTCCATAGAGTGTAGTTTTTGTACGTTTGTTTCTCTTCGGAAACCGAATCTTCATGCGTGAAACTTTGTGTGCTGTTTCCAGTGATCACAACTGACACATTCATGTCAAGAAAGAATGCAAGAATTTCCCGCAATAAAAATTCCTTTAAGATTGATGCCACCTATGAAGTAAGCCGCATGCCGCTCTGTTAGGTCACTAGAAAAGCGAGCACTTCCACAGAATGAGCCACAAGGCTTACGTGAGTAACACGGATCTAAATTTGTAAGGGAGGGCAAAGTGAGGGCTGTAGAGCTTATTAAGGTACGTTACCAGTTATGCGCGCTACTCATGATTTTATGTCACTTCAAACTTCCCAAATTTGCGCTGTATTTGGAGGGACGTAATGACACACAGCTCTGTTCGTGAGTGCAGAAACGTCTGAGAATGGGTACAACCTCAGCCCCCCACCCCTCCCCTCCCCCCGAACGAGCCTGACCAATAAAGAACTATGGTATGTTTGAGAATAAAGCGATTCATCTCAGTTGGGCGCAGATTGCAGTTTTACCAGAGTTGGTGGCTAATTTTCGTGACGGCAACTGTCCATAGCTCAATCATCAGAACTTGTATAGTATACACTAACAGTAAGGTTGAGCATCTCGTAGACCTTCTCGAACAGAAGTATACACCATCACAGCTTCACAGAGTACAAATTTGTGAAAATTCCACTGTTGGCAATAATGTCAATTAATCGAACGGAACATGTATCCATGCTTTGATGCAGAATTTACGATGAAAAGTTAGCTCATTGGAAATAAGGGTAGAGGTGGTCAGTGGAGCAGGGATGAAGAAGAAACCATTTGAAACGGCCCGAAACCCGAGAAATGGGACCCCTTCCTTGCCCGTTGATTTGCGCATTGATGCGACTCTCATCGCTGTGCCCTCTTCAACACTACGCTCTCTCTGCTATCTAATCACTCGCCACGTGCGGCGTGATTAGATAGTCGGTGGGCGTACCCCGCCAACCGCGCCAAGAGTGAGCCATGCTAGATCGCCGAGGTCAAATCTTTCGCTGCCAATTGCGCGTCGGTCAGCACCCTCAGGAGGTCCGCCTGTCTCCCAACTATGCAATTTTCCCTTCTTTGACCTTCGTTCTTATCGTGAAATTCCTCCTTTAATTCATCAGTCAAAAGTTTTATTAGAAGGGCATTCGATCTTAAATGTTTCATCGAATTTCAATTACCTGAGATTGCCTTCGTAGACGTTTCTGATCGGTTCACCTCTCTCTTACTCAAATATCTGGTAATTTTTTATTATCGATTAGTCATCATTACTCTCTGAAGGTCATTTTTGACCTAATACTACTTGAACCAAAACTAGAACGCATAACAGTACAGTTGAAGGTGATGGAGGAACTTCTGAATCAGGTATTCGTCAGTCAATTGGCATTCTGAATAGAGCTGTATTGTGCGGAACTAACTCGTTACTGGCACGGGTCGGCAGCGCTCGTGGCTACCCCTGTGAATGCATTCCTGCGATTTCTATTATACATATATCCAGTGAACACCGGTGGTGTACCCACTTACCACGGGTCTGGATTAGGTGCCTAGAGGGAGAAAGATGGGTTCTCAAGCAAAAGGCGCATATCTATCGCGACTCAAAGTGCGAGCAGCGGCGCTAAGGCCTTGCCTTGTGTGCTGCCGTGCTGCCATCCTTATCAATCGCGGCATACGTGGCGTCTGCGCCCTCTCGCGTACGACGTGCTCTCTCGCGTTTTCCCTCTCCTCGCAGCGCTGTGTCTCTCCGTCATACCACGGCCGACCTCACAAGGGAAATTTCAGTGTTTTCTATGGTGCTTTTTTTTTTCTCCCCAACACTGTTCCTCATTGCACTTTTGTTTAATTTTAGAAGAAAAAACGCCCTAATTTGGTCTTTACTGGTGCCTTTGAGTCACTCACCCTTTCGCGGTGTACAACTACTTTAGGCTCACGGACGGGCAAATTCGATCCGGAACCCCTGCCCGTTTGCGGCTCTGGAGTTTATCAACACTCAGCTTGGTTTTCCACCACCTCTTCAGTAAATAGGTAACAAATAAAGTTAACAAAAAGTTCGAGTTGGTTAGAAGTGGTGGGTGTTCATCGGGAAATCTACATTCACATCGGACCAGGAGTGGATACAACGAGTCTGAGATAGATGGATAGATTCTCTGTATGGCCTTGTATGAAATATAATCATGACTTAAAGGTGAAGAGTGCTTTCTGTTGCCGCGATTTTTATTTTCGATTCACATTTTTCAGTGGTCATCAGCACTAGTCAACAGATCTTATGTGGCCTAGTAAGAGCTTCGGGAGTAAGAGGTAACTCGTACTCTGTTTAAGACGCTCAGCATCAATCGAATCTCTAGGACAGACGACATGTTCAGTTTCCATACAAAACCGTAGATGCACAATCATAGTACCGGATGTCAAAAGGACCAAATCAATGGAGCTGAATGGTAGAGTTACTTTTCAATTTGCCCTTTTTATCGAAGCAAACTACATAGGTTGCCATGAAGTGATTAACCCAGAGAAATAGAGGGTTCGTTAGCTTCAGAACAATCCGAGTTCCTCAACACTACAAGAATAACGACAACGGTACCCGCTCCTGTTCAGAAGTGCATAAGGCACACTTCCAAGAAACTCCTTACAGAGACATTGTAGGCTCAAGGATCAGTATCGGATTGAATCAGGCCTTCTCCAAATCGGTCATTTCCTCCACCACTGTAGGACGACCTGTTGCCAACGCCGACCATTCGACTGGGTCGGACGAGGTCGTATTTTGAATGCTCTGAGAAAAAAATTGCATTTCCGGAAGAAGTAAAAGTACCGTAAACCGTCTGTGTCCCAAGGGTTGAAGAGATTGGGTAGTGCCTGCAGTAAATGCGTTGTTTGACAGCATTTACTGGAGCAACTTTGGAAAGTAAAAGTATAATACATGCCTAAGAGCCTTCGGATTCCATGCAAGCACATGGGCTATCCAAAATTTGTTGGTGCACAGCGAGTGGAGCCATTACTTAACTATTTATCGCCTTTATAGTGTTATTGCCATTCTTCGTTCGCAAGTCACAGAACGGCTTCAGAATAGATGCTTTTTTTCTCTCACTTTCTATCCATGATATCATGGAAGTCCTCATCTGACAAGCATGTACTTGTAGAGATTGCAAGACACGAAGTTCGCCCTCAGAGCAGAAAATCTTGTGCGAATTGCACGACAGTTTACTCTGACTGAGGCTGGCTATGGAACAGTAGCATTAAGCGCTTTAGGCATAATGGAATCAAAAACAGAGCTCACACCAAGGATCGTAATGAGTAATGGCGTCTCCGAAAGCGGAACATTGGAAGATCAGGTGAGCGGGCATGGGCTGGACAAATGATTAATTGAGCCGGTAGAATTTCCAGGGGCTTAGGAGTGGATTCGCTGTTTGGGCTTCCGTAGCCGCCGCTGACGCCAGTAATCTGTGGACCTGAGGTACGTCAGCAATAACAGCTTATTCACTGTGGGCTAGAGCAACCTAAAAATTATACATGTTGCAAAAATCTTGTAGCAACTACTTCTAGGTGTTTGTCAGAAGCCAGCCTTAAGAACTACAATTTTCACAAGATCAACCTTTAATAAGTATGATCTTGCAGGCAGTTTGAGAGGCGAGCAGCACTTGGTGAGTTGAGAGTTCTGCATTGTAGTGAAATAATAACTTACAAAATCCTTACTAGGTTACAGGATATGGTAGGCAGCAGTAAAATGTTGGATCGAAGACCGGTAATCATTTCTCACCCAAGGCACAGAACACTCAAAGTTGAAAGTGGACCATTGGTTGCAAAGGTCTAATCAATTAGCTGACACCTCTTTCAGTAAGCGATTTCGTAGTCCAGATAAATAGGTCTGGAAATGAATGCTGTCAGGATCTCGAATGCGAGTCATGGTCATGCACCCGTAGGAACTGGATTATGCGAAGTTTTATCCTTTATCTTATACCTATGCGTGAGAAGCCGAGAGTGTGGGATTTATTTTAGCAGGTTTGTCAGAGTTTCATTGCTCTAAAGGGAGATGGTACAGTAAAGTGGTCATCGATGGAATCGAGAGTTTTAGTGGTAAATGCGAAATTGTGATGAAAAACCTAAGGGAATAGCCTGAACCCACGAAGAGACGTCTTTTAAAAAGAAACCATTGATGTCAGCGCTGGACGAGTCTCACGATAATTTAGCCAAAATGGTCCGTAGTAAAAATAGGCTGCATAAAACGTTATTACTGTTCAAAATTACAAGAACTGTCCAGAAGGATGCAGCTATGCATCAGCATCTCGTCATGCTTCTCCATGGGGCAATAGTTTAGCTTTTGATAGCGGTTGTACCCCTCACTTAATTTAATGACTTCTAATCCGTGTGAATAATAAAACATATTATTTAATTAGTCGTTGGAAATGTGCTCAAGACATTCTAAGAAAGCACATCAAGGCCCTGTAGTTCACCTCTTCGACAGAACCCTACTTCTCGCAGGAGAATGAAGCTTCAGGGTGTGTGAAACATCTTGCTTGTGCAACATAGGAACCAAGCATGCATGAAAATAAAACTAAACTTACGTCGCTGGTTTTGAAGGCATTGAGTGTTACGCGCAGCGATATCACCTCCCTCTCCCCCCCCCCCCTTAGCTCCTTAAAACGTCTGATGCTTCAAATTTTAAGACTCGCGTTCTTTTTTGAGCATCGCGTTCTTCTTTTTTTCCTAAGATAAGAGCAGAACGAGTGAAAAAGGAAAAACGGAAAGGAACTTCTATTTACACGAGCGCCCAGGAAGCTAAATGGAGTCCTTATCAGAGTTCAAGGTGTACGACTCACAAACGATTCTTTCTGTCTTTCTGGACCTTTCGTTCCAACGCAAATTGTGTATACCTCCAATATCTTTAGCATTGGAGCACGATCTTTCTTCGACCTATGAACTTTCAGCAATGTAACATAGAAAAACACTTTGTGGGCAGGAAAGTGGAAGATTTCTAATAGGTGGACCTTCTTGTTTCACAAAACAGCACAAATCCAGAGGAACGATAGCGAATTTCAGACGACTTTCGAAGTTCCGAAACTGAAATGTGTTGCGATAGCCACTGACAACTGAGTTGCGCTTTCACATTAATGCTCTGGATTTGTTGGTCACTCACTTTTTCCTTCTTGTTTATTTTTTCTGAAGTGGAGGTACGGAGAAGTCTATCTTTGAAGATAGGCGTCAAAGAGAAGTGCACATCAGAAGGGAAAATTTGTTGAATTATGAATGAAGACAAGCCATTCTCACAACGAAGTATGTAGAGAGAGTATGGCAGTCAAAAAAGGAAAAGGTGATTATGGGAAATAATCTGAGGGACGGGCCGTCCGACTTGTTTCGCATGCGGTAAATGATTCATTCTTTTTTGTCGTTGGAGCGCGGTTACAAAATGCAACATAAATGGTAATCATTGAAAATTCCCCTTTTTACAAAACCACGAGTCTTCCAGGACTCTTCGAGGAGCTCTTCACTCTATATGGAGATGGGCGAATATTTTCCTCACATAAAAATGAAAAGTTGGTTACTCTCTCGAAGAATTAGCGATTGCGAGAAACGCAGGTTAGCCCACTATTATATGCATTGAGTATTACATCTTAAAACTCAACTGGTCGACCCCCCCCCCGGACCTCTCCCGTCTATAAGCCCAACAGTTGCCCTTAAAGCAACAGTTCAGGAACGGTTTCGCGGGAAAAAACCACCAATAATGAAGTTGTAGATGAAAACCAGACGATTAATGTATGAAAAACTGGAAAAAAACGTCGGGGAGGGTCTTAGACAGGTACTCTCCCTCTGCCGCTCAGCAATGGATAAAGACGCACGTTGGACGAGTTGTCTGAACGTGCCCGCTGTAAACGCGCTCCATTTTTCAATCAATTTTCCCTGTGGTCCCAAAACGAGCACGATTGCCGACGCGTCCAATGACGGCCGGCAAGGGGGCGGGATTGGGGAAATCCCCAAGAACACCCATGTTTGAGGGACTTTCCACCCTGTTTTTGAGTTTCTGAGGTAAGTTCGTTTATTATTTCCACTGCATATGTTCTTCACTAGGGCTCGTGTATCCCTCAGTAGTAGTGGCATTGAAATTTTCGGACCCTCCCTGAACTGTTGCTTTAAAGTTATGCGTATATTTTACAACGTGAACATTTGGGGCAACCACGATGGCAGTCCGAACGTAGAGCGAGCTCACGCATCATAATTTATTTACTCTGAAAGCGCTACAGTAGAGCTTCGTGTGAGGCACGGCTAACATGGTCGCGCACTTAAAAGCTGACGCTACCTACAATATTCCAATGCCATCACTCATCCCTTTCGCTCAGCGTTTTGCCCTCATGTGCTGTTTATTACTGTTAGTGGTTTGTTGATGGCTTCTACAGAAGGATTTTTCGTGCACCCTTTCGATACCATGCCGACTACGGTAGCTGGACCGCACATAAACCGCAAATTGAGGAAACTCAAGTTTAATCTAGGTTCAGATACAGCGGTTACGAAATATCGTCCTTCTAACAGCGTTACACCGGATTTCATTTGAAATCTTCTCGAAATGCAGTTTTCGCTTTTGAAAAAGATGGTGTGGATTGCTAACACTCCCAAGGAGTTGACAGAATGCATATACATGGTGAACTCAAATCTATGCATAGGAGTAATGCACGGCGCATAACACAGCTGAGAGCTGTTGATTGCTTTTGACTTTGATAAGCCTTTCAGTTTGTAGCTCAGGAAATTCATACAATTTTTTGACTAAGGCTATGCAGCCGAAAAGCGATTAATGTTGTCTTCGGAAGATAAGAATGAGATGAATAAGAAGAAAGAAAAAATGAGAAGAAGAAGATGGAGATTTTGAAACGGTGATATTCATGTATGATGAAGAGTAATGTGATGTTGCACATGTATGACTGGATAATGAAGAAGTATATGCCCAAGAAGAATCTAGCAGTTACAAATATGAAAGTCAAGAGGAACTGAGGGAACGTTGTCAGTAATTCATTGGGCCGTGACGAAAATGGATGGCCGTTCCGGATCTTTTCCAAATCAAGCAAATAACGAAAAAGGTAAACATTTTGAAGGACGTACATGCTATTGGCATCAGCGTGCAAAAATGTCTGCACAGCTGCTTCCATACCGTAATGTAGCTCTTCGATGAGCTGAAACTGGCGTTTCCCCTCAAAAAACAACCCGTCAAAAGCGTTCATGGGACATAACCGATTATATACACGATTTCGACATTAATGAAAAACGACCTTCATTGATCACGTGATGCGCCACGCAGCCTAGCCCCAGTTGAGTTTTTAGTTCGTTGGAATGGTTGTGCGGACTCTTCAGCGACTTGCAAAGCGTGGCGCTCAATGCAATTTTTCCCTTCCTTCTTAACAATCCTCAACACGTAATGTAAGACGTGCGCCACAGGTTTGTACATGATTCTTCCTCATGCTTTTGTAGTGTATTAATGTACTATTTATTGTAATGTACTTCTGTTTGTATTTAATTTCGAATATGCCCATACATGAGGAATAACATATGCTCCAACGACCTGGACGACTCACTTTGTTTTCATTTTCCAACTTTTTCTACTTGATGAATGGTCCAAACGTCCCGTGTTTCCTTCCATAAAAAATAACCACTTTCCTTGCCTCAGGGTTGTTGCTTCGTACTTTTCGAAAATGTCACCTGCAGCTTCGATTTCTTCCTTCACGCTTAAAGTTGTCGTTTGCGGGCATCACTTTTTTCCAATAATCACACACGGAAACATGCTTCGGCCTGTTTCAACCCCGCTGTTCGCACTAGTCCACTTTATTTTAATTCCTCATTGGTCGGTGGAGTGCAACCACATGGTGCTCACAGCAAAGACTAACCCTGCTTTCTCGTATATGTGTTAAAGATCGGTGGCGGTATCGTATAACCGCCACTTGTGGAATTGAAAGGTCCCATCTCTTGCTGGATTCGGGTCTCGTAAACGCTAGCATACGTCAGTCACTAGTGTCTAATATTTTATTGAAAACGCGGGCATTGCTGCTTCTTATTCCTCTTTGAGTCTGATTCGCATTCCTCAACTTAACCAACGGCTAAAGTATTTCATGGCTAAGAGTTACGGCCTACCGGTATTCAAAATCATTGCAGAGACTTTTCCACAGCCTTTTGTTTCTGAAATAGAACGTGTATTAATAAAGATTGTTTCAAAATTGCTCACTGAGTTAATGATGGAAATCGACAAAAAGTGATTTCTCTCAGTCGTATTGTAACCATCACATTTAACTCTATACTACTTTTTTGCGGCGAAAGGGTGTAGTGGCAACTGGCGCGCTCAACAGTGGAGCGGTCCGAGGGATAAATCTGTCCAACCAGGGTCAAGCGTGCGTTGAGGAATCCTCGACACGTCGCAGGGGGGGGTCGTATTGGCCCGCTGGGGAAGAGATCGGGCCATTTGATGCAGTGGGATCATCACCGTCGGAGGACAAACATCAAGGATGAGTCGATGCCAGGCCAGAGGATTTCCAATGAAAATGATTTCACCCACACAAAAATTTTCGTGATTCTGAGGCGTCCGGTAATTCTTAGTTACTTCAGTGTTTTATCACCACACAAGTTAAAGAATCTGAATTTCGCACGCTTTCCAAGGAGATATTTCATCTTTCAAGTGACCCGAATCTGAAGGGATGTGAAGTACACGGCGCATCCCAGAGTGGGTCCAGTTGTTGCGCGCGCTTCGATTACGACAAAACAATCTCAATCCAGGAAAAATCGAGAGGATTCTGAAATTCCGTGCGCAATTACAGGGAGATGTACACCATTCAACATTGCATTAACGCACTCTTCAGGGTTTAATTCATAAACATGTAACCTTTAAAGTTGAGAAACGCTAAACAATTTTACTTTTCTTAGAAAGAGAAAAGCAATGATTCCAAATCTGCTCTTACTTTAGTACATAATCGCCCTTAAAAGGATATACAGCCGTTGAAATAGTGCCAATGTAGCGAAAAAGTACCTTTCGGCGGTACTCGTGCAAAATCCTCAACGTAGCCGTTTTTTTAATACTGGACGTTTGGAGCAGTTCTAGTAAGCATTTGATAGAGCAAATCTTCTAGTTTATGATGGCGTATTTACTTTTCGGATTGGATGAGTTTGAACGGAGTTATGGCTTTAGGAAGTAAAAAAACTCGCACTCATCACAAATTTTCCTCGTTAATTTTGCAAAAATCCTCAACGTGGCCATTTTTTGAATACTGGACGTATAAAGCTGCTTTAGCAACCGTTTGATAGAGAAAATCTTCTAGTTTTGTATGACGTATCAACTTTTTGAATTTGACGGAAATGAAGCAAGTTATTGCTCCGGAAAGTGTAAAAACTCGTGCTCGTCTCGAATTTTCCTCGTTATTTGATCTAAATTTGTTATTTCTTATAACTTCCTGTAATTTCAGTACTGATTAGAAAAAGCTCTTCACAAAACTCCCAAATCAGCTTTCAGATTGAAAATTCGTTAACTTTGAAGAAAGTTATAATCATTTGAATATTTGTTCAAATTTCAATAGTAAATAAGCTGCTCCACGGTCAACGCCAAAGTCCAGTCACACAGCTGGCGAAGGCGTTTTACAAGGCTTCTTCCAACGAAAGGGGACGTGTAAATTGAGAACCATAATCTGTGTAGTACTAGAATTTGGTAAGTCTTGTGGAGGAAATAAATAAAGAAGAGATGTTGTCATAGTATGCCATTTTTAGGGCTAGTTTGTCGTTTTCTGGTCTGTTTCTCGTTTGCTCGTTTGGTAGGACTCATCAATAATGATCATTCTTTGACTTTTTCTTTTTGTACTTCTTAAATTTTTTTGTGGACGGTGGGGTAGCGGCTTTTTTATGAGCAGTTTAGTTTTGGGGGAGAATTAAAACCTTTTCATAGTTCGGCTTTTGAAGAGGGTTGTTTCATGGACTTTGGCCTCCGGCGGAGGGGGGGGGGGTCGTATTTCCAAATTTTCCTCGACGCCTCGCTTGACCCTGGTCGTGAGTCGCCCGGGCCAACCAAGCCTTCCATCCCTCCGGGGTCGGTTAATTGGTACCAGACTTGTCTGGGAGGATAAAAAACACTGACTTGAACATCGGCTGGCCCCCGCAAGTCATTGTATAGGCCACATCGCATTCAAACGCCACTACGAATGTACAAATGGAAGTAGAATGCGTGCCGCATCCCAAAAGAACTTGATCAACGGCAAATGCTTTATCCTTTATAACTAACATTCATTACTAAGTGATTCGATTCACAACGAGTCACTTAGTGATAAGGTAGTATAGAGAATGTAAGATTGCAGAACGCTTCTTCAGCCCGCAAATCGAGACTTGCTAACAGCAAACAGACTTGCACACGTCAACCTCAATTAAAGGTCAGCTCATTTCAATGTGAAAAGTCGAACCAATCATTTTGCACTCGAATACTTGGCTAATTAGCATTTTTGTTCGTAGGCTTAGCTGCAGAGCTTCTGAAATCGAGCACTACACATGTGTTAGATGTTCCGCTGGTGGTGTGGAATTCAAGGTATGACATGAATCATTTGCGCATTGCTGGATTTGCCATTGAGCGCCGATTCACGAGAAAAAATCCAATTAGTTTTTCTAAGAGTCCATTCTTCCGAGGTTCTCCAACTCCCTCTGCTGAA
>MU868385.1:117796-134786 GCA_036418205.1 Ostertagia ostertagi
AAATGGCACGTTGATCTGCTATGCTCTCTCTTCTCGACTTCTCTACGCTCTCCGCGCTCACATTATCTCTCATCTCCCTGCCGGCCTTTTGAACTTCTCCGCAGCGTAGAGCAAAAGGCTCGTATTTCCTGTGTATTTCACGATTTTTTTTCTTTTTCTCCACTGGCGGTCCACTACCTACCCCTACTTTCACATTTGAGTGGAATTACTCATAATTCAATCCTGAATCTTGCCTTTAAGTGAAATGTCCGTCATAAGCCACCCAATGGGACTACCCGAAAGCGGTTTCCACGTTACACAGAAGCATTAGACAAAGCGCATAATTATGAAGCCGTTGTCTGTACCTATTGTTAGCCAGAATCACAACTATCAAAAGTAAGCGAAAGAAGGTGTCAAAAATCGTGCATATGTGTATCTTTTCCCGCGAACCTTAGCGGGCAGTATTTGTAGAGTTCCAGCTTTATTAGGATTTTCTACACCTTACAGGATATCTACTATTCAAAATAATGGCAAGGCTCTAGCGAATTCTGAGCTAAGCACTGAAAGTGTAGCTACTGCATAATGAATTCAATAAATTGCGCAGTTTTCAAAGGCATTGAAAGGTAATCTATTTATTTACCGATAAAGTCAATGCGCTCAATGGAGGCTTTTTCTGAATTTCGGCAGCGAAACTAGCGTATGTTGCTATCTTAAGAGAAACTCAATCGGCACGCAAAATGTTTTACTAAGATTTATAGGATCTGATAGCTTGTAAGGAAGAAATGGAGAAATGTAATAATAAGGAAGCTATTGTATTTGAATCAATTTACGTACCTGATCATACTCATTGGAGGCCACCATGAATAGTATACTAGTGATATCAGTGAAACACTGGAACCATTTCTGTCGCTGAGATCTTTGGCCACCAACGTCGATAAACCTGAAGGGCTGTTGGAATAGTGAGCCGCGTTTAAACTCCTGATTAGAACTTTAAACTCCTGACTCCTGATCTACATACAGCCTTTCATGCTCTGGGACACTCACACATCATGGCAGAGGGCGCCCTCAAGGGTGAATAACCGCTGATGGATGCACAGAGCGAAAGCGTGACGCCTAGGGCGCTAACTCGATGTTCTTGCATGCGAAAGGAGCTGAATTTCAATTTCTATTAAAGCTGAGATAGCGCTGAACACATCCAAAGTGGATTCCGGTATCTCAGCAGTACACTTTTGACAGTACTTTTTTGAGGAACGAACAAACCGGCCGACCCTCCCATAATGTGGGCGCGGAAAAGGCCGTAACGGAGGTCACAAATGCAGCTCTATGCGCCTTCGGTAGAACAAGGTTATGAAATTTTCATAGTAAGACATCCAGCTATCTTTTGGAAATGGTGATTCTTCCATCATGGATCGGACTGATACTTAGGGAGGATGTTACGATCAATTGGCTGTGGGAAGAGGGCAAGCATGTTTACTAAAAAAGCACGGCAGGCTCCCAAGGAAGCAAGTCGGTACATGTATCGCGGTGAAGGGGGAGCTATGGGCAGGTAACTGATCTTAACGCTGGTAAGCGATACCTGCCGCGGGTCAACCCGTCTCCCAGGCAGGGTCAGTCCTATCGTTGTTACTTTTCAAAATTTTTTACGACCCCCCTCCCCCAAGGTGGATTTGATACGACCCCCTTTTCCATAGTATTAATTCTGGTACCACTCAACCCACCAAACTCCGCCCACTTTTTCCTCCAAAAATGCCGTCGAGCGGGGGGGGGGTATATACGCGCGCTGAAACGGCGAATTTTTCTCCGCGTGCGCTCCCAACTCACCTAGCCTACTACTCGTGAAAACTCCACTTTCACCACAAACTCACATGTAATTTCACGCGACTGAAGCGGATACGACCCCCCCCTCCTATGAACTCAATATAAACTCAACCAAGTACGCTCCCCCCGTTGTTACTAGTAACAACGTAGGATTGACCCTGCTCCCAGGACTCATACGCCGATTAGTTGAATGTGGAGCTAGGTGAGCAAATAAGATTTTGGAGTGTCCCTGAGTTCATTCCGAACAATGCAGAAGGGGTTCGTAGACTCGATTGAAGAAATATGGTTGAAAATTTGGATAATAATTCTTTGATGTTTTTTTTTGTTAAAATTTGGGGAAAGGTAAAGAAGCGGAAAGGGAGAAAAGCTTGTGCTCGATCCAACAAATTATCAGTCAAACAAAAAATAACTACTAGAACCTGAAAATGATACCACCCTTCCAACCACATTTCCGTCGCTTCAACCCATCGCGATACTAAAGAAGAGCTCATTTTGCAAATTTGTACGTCGGAACCATAAACGCCCCCCCCCCCCGCCACAGCACACATTGTTGGCAATTATGTTTATGTATTTTTGATGCAGTACCGGTCCCAGCAAAAAGCTGTTACCACCCATGATTCTTCAAGAGTTGAAAGTGAAATAAAGGATTCCATGAAAGCAGACCTGAATGGGATTTTGTTGATTTCGAAAGTGTGTTCGCAAATCCCTCGTGTCGCCTTTCTGCAGTAAAGTATGTCCTTGTTCGTGGGCAAGAAGTTTGGCATTGAAATTCGATTGATATGGTCAAAAAAATACTGGCAGGAATCGCTCTGAAACGATTGATGGAATAAGGTCGTTCATTCAACACATGGAAGAGAATAACTTACAATTTGGAATAGGTTACGTTTCTCGTATGTCTGTTTGACGGCAGCGTCTTCCCAAAAGTCTTCGATGATTGAGGAGATGTCTACAAACGTCGTGAAGTCGATTCCTTTAAGAAGATCGGCCACGGTGAATCTGAGGTGAAAAATTCATGAGAATTGAAATTTTCAAAGAAGGGAAACAAAGGAAAAAGGAATCAAGGTCAAGGGTTCGACATGTGGCCTCTTCCTTATACCAATGGACCTTGTGGTTCGGGAAGGAGTGCAGGGTCACTGTTAGAGGTCTAAGGTGTTCTCATTTCCCCTCCTATTCCATATCATTTGAGCTTTACAGCCCCACTGTCGAACTTCAGTTCGAGAACAGAAAGTAGGTAGGAAATTCTTTCGTGGGAGCCGTTCCTTGAGCAAATGCAACAATCATTTGACGCAAAAATATAGGGTTATAACAAAGTAAGTGCGCTTTCTATGGTGCCTTCCATTATCGCAGGAAAAGAGCGTACAAGCACGTGTTCCCAATTTTATTCATTACAGGATTTATGAAGTGGTCTTTCTGTCACTTCATGGAGAGTTCGAGCTGTAAACGGATTTTTTTCTATTTCGAAGCACTAAAATGGTCGAGGCAAAAATGCATTTCCACTTTATCCTCCCTCAGAATTAAAAAAAAATTCTTAAAGTTTTTCAAGCCGGGGATGAGAAGGAGAAAGACCATGCAAGCAACATTCATCACAGCAACATAATCAATGCATGGATGCAGCTCAACAGCAAAAGAGGGCTTTGAATTCTGACCCACACTCCAGCTTTGGCGTGTCAGCTATCAAATAGCAAGAAGCTAATCGGAGCAAATCCGCAGGAACTTGTTCCGACCTAATAATTGACACAGGTATTTGCATAAAATGTGTTACTTTTGAAAGATTGATGGCGGGGCAAAACCCTCAAGAACGCTGAAACTACGAGCCTCCTTTTGATAGATGTACTTGCCTTCAACCATACGAATACAGACAAGGTAAGTAGGAAAGAGTCGTGAGAAAAGATACGGAGACGAGCTTGCAGCTAGAGAGGGAGCAGATGAACACTCTAATTTAATACCTTTCAAAAACGAGAAGAGTGTCGGGTGCAGACCATACACCACAAGTGACGACGGCCTCCACAAAATGTAAATGTTTTCTGCCAATGAAATGATTAGCCTGTTGCAGTTGTATTCTATCAGTTGTCACTAATTACAACTATCATTTACCAAAATCAGCTATCACTATGAACCACTACTAACCAGATTTACTTGGAGGCCGTCGTCACTTGTGGTGTATGGTCTGCACCCGACGCTCTTCTCGTTTTTTGAAAGGAGGGTACGTACTGCCCCCTTCAAAAAGCGAGAAAGTGTCGGGTGCAGACCAAACACCACAACTGACGACGGCCTCCAAGTAAATCTGGTTAGTAGTGGTTCATAGTGATAGCTGATTTTGGTAAATGATAGTTGTAATTAGAATACAACTGTAACAGGTTAATCATTTCATTGGCAAAAAACATTTGCATTTTGTGGAGGCCGTCGTCACTTGTGGTGTATGGTCTGCACCCGACACTTTCTGGCTTTTTGAAGGGGAGGGTACTTTCGCATCAATGGCGCCCATTTCACCGTTCTGAGTCAAGGAATTCGCAGTGTTGCTATTAGAGTCAACCACCTATTTCATGAAAAGGAGCAATCCATGGACTTTAAAAGAATTCGGTGCCCAATTTCAACCTTCACACTACTAATTCTTGAGCGATAGACGGTTGAAACGAGAAAGTCGTACCTCATAATTTCTGGAACATTCTTCTCCCTTTCCGGCTTTTCCCATGGTATATTTAGCTTGCTCCTTGCATCCAACAAGACCCTCATAGCGGAGATAACGTTCTAGAAGTATCAATGCTTACTAAAAGTTGAGACAACAAGATTAAATTGTTTAAGGTCTCTCGTAATGATTCAAAAGAGTTAGTAGGTCCTCTAAAGATAAGAGCAGGCCCTATGCGAAATTTCACGGTTTTTTTTAGCATGAATTCTCAACACGTCTCCATCTCCTTCAGAAAGAGCGATTCAAGTGGATACTGGTCGGCATATAGTCCAAACTGGGGTAGAGCAAGCATCTGCTGTTCTTCAGGAAACATTCTCCGAAATTTCGGCTTCATAGAGCTCTGAACCATCGATATTTCAGACCGACCTGATAGATTTGCTGTCGATATGCTCGCACTTCATCAGCTGTAAATTCTCCAGCTCCATGTATAATGTTCATTTGCTTGATGAAGGTGGATTTGCCGGATTCCCCAGAGCCTAACAGGAGGATTTTCACCTGAAATAAACCATTCTACTTTGCTTTTCAATTTATGCCCCTCTGATTTGAGAAAAAAAAACTCCTTAAAACATCCGACACTAAATAAGAAGAGGTGAAGTATCCTGCTGAATACTCGTATCTCTATTTTATTCCATTGATTTTGTTCCATTATTTAAAGGCAAGCTTCGAAATAAAATTGATGTGTGAGCGCGTCCAATAATGAAACTGGGGCGCGGGAGTTTTCAGGAAAACAGAAAGAAAGTAAAAACCCCTAATTGCGCCCCAAGTCCCCTCCCTTATCTTGGGATGGATAAGGGGTACCCCCAGGAGGCCCGTCGCGCGGCAAGAAGGCAGAGTCGGCGGACGAGTTGCAGCGCGTGATGTGCGATGTAGGACGTGCAATGGGACACTCTATTTAACTTGACGCGAAATCCCTACAGTGCGCGCGGGACTCCTGGGGGGTATCCCATGGATAAGGGAAGTGTTTTGATAATCTAATTATACTATAAACTTTTTTTTACACGAAAGGTTGAATTGGTCGACTGAAGCACGGCTTCTTCACCGTGCTCTTACTAGAGAGCTTGAGTTCAAGCTAATAGTTCGTCCTTTTACTAGGTTCAATAATGAAGTTAGTTGTTTCGCGCTTCCGCTGAGTTGTGAAGCATACTAAAAATCCATGCTCAGTAGATCAGCACATTTAAAGAAGACTAAATAATTTCACAGTTGCGGCTTCAGTACTTATTACATCTTCAGTCATATATTTAGATGACTTTTCCTAGAAAGTGACGTGTTCTTCTTCTTCTTCGTACTGTTTTTTTATTGTTTCATTGCAAACTTTGCGCTGTGCCATAACCATGACCGTTGTCCTCTTCGTCCATGCAGAAGTCGTGTACCAATGTACATTCTCAATTATACATTAGCGATCAAACTGCTGATACAGTTTTCAGCACATTATATTCTCTTCGCTAATCCGTTTTGAGTAGTGATATGTGTAGTACATGGGTCTTTTAGTCCTTTTAAATCTTCGAAACTCTTCGAAACGCATGTTCCGCGGTCGAGTAGAAAAGGGCTATGGCGTTTAGAAATAAAAGTGGATGGAAATTGGTCCAGGAGTGGTAAAAAAAAAGGCAGTAAGGATTGCTACCCCTTGAAAATGCGTGCTACTTGGGTCAGAGTTTACGGTTCACCTCCATAACGGGCTTGTTTGTTAGCGGTTTCTATGAGATGCTAAATCACCGCGCTATGTGATCCAGATAGTGGTACAGTAAAGTTCATAACTAATACAGCAAAGAGGTGGGCAAATCAACGGAATTCCTGTGGAAGGGGGTGCGTAAACCCCAACTAAACTTGGCGCTATATGAGATTTTTTAGAGTTTTGTAGCTTTTTTCCTTCGTTTCGTTTCACTAATCACCACAACTACATACTTCGATCTCGTACCCAATAACCTACTCCTATTCGATCATGGAATGGATTGAAGGATTTGAAATATTTTCAAAATATAAGATCAAGAAAAAGTACACGGTTAAATTTTTTTAGAGCATGAAGAAAAAATGCTTGAAAAACCATGTGGCGATTACTTCTGGTAATTACCGTGTATACCACTGTATTCGGTCAGTTATTCGATGTGAATAGCAGCGAAAATTTTTCCAACTTTATTTAGTTGTTTACTGTAAGTTCCAGGCACTCGAAGGTGCTCCACGAGCTACGAAGAAATGTAAAAAAAAAGCATCAAAGCAGAGTTAGAGAAGAAAGCATGTCGAGTGGCACCCCTTCAGAGACACAACACAGGCTCTAGAAAAAAATTGTAGCGATAAATACTACGACTTAAATATTAAAATACTTTGGACACGCTATTTGTCACCACTTTCCTTCCGCCATAAACAAATTAATGAGAGCTCTGTCCTTTGAAATATTTGCAAGCGTTTGTGTAATCTCAAATGGAAGGCGAATGCGTTGCGTATTCCGTGAAAATTTTAATGCTACCTCTATTCATCTACCAATTGCCTGACTAGCGAAGTATTCCTGAAGTTCTGAACTGGTTTCACTCCCTCATACTTGCACTGGTATTCATGGTACAGTGTCAACAAAAAATATGTGAAATCAAAATCGATTTTTATCTTTTTTTTTCGGTGACACTGTACCATGAATACCAACGCAAGTATAGGGGAGTGAAACCAGTTCAAATGCCATTAGATGAGATCGGCACGCAATACAAGAAGAAATTAGCCTATCATGGTAAAAAAAATCACCTGTCGTCGAAGAATTTTTCTTTCATTGTGAAGCTGGCGTTCTATTGCTTTCGTTTGCTCATCCTGCCTTCTAGAACAGCAAAATACCATTCTCAGGATCCTGAAAGCATAGCAGTTTGAGAAAGTATTTTTTTTTGAAAAAGTACAAAAAGGACGATAAACATAAAAGACCCCCAAAGGAGTTTCGGGTTACTTCCAAGTGGGTCAGCTGTTTGTAAATTGGCCAAACTCTCTACATCCTACAACTCATTCAAATTGATTTCTTTGTCGGTCTTCTCGACTACTGTTGGGTGTTTCGCGATAATAAGATTTCCTCTCAGCAACTCTCATATCCTCCCTTCATGTTAAAGCCAGCGATTACGATAGATTCGAGAAGGGTTCAAAGACACGAGTGGCGAAAAAAGCTGAGAAATCCGTCAAAAAACGCAAAACGGGACCCCCTTTTTGGCCGTTGGTTTTCACTCATGAACAGGTAACAGCTCAGAAAGCGGACGTATGAACGAGTTCACCGCAACGCGTTTGGTGGCACATGCCAAACCACGCTCCAATCGAGTTGCTCCAGTTGTGCCGCTGCTGGCAACGCAGCTCGTCCAAATCACCAACTAAACTAGTGGGCGGATCGCTTTTGGGGCGGAGTGCTTCAGCAACCAGCGCACCTTTCGTCGTGAAAGCCACACTTCGCTTCCTTGGCAGCCAAGTAACTGCTTCGTGTGGTGCATATGCTTCCCCGATGCGCTTCCTCTTTATCGTAATCGCTGCCTTTAGTGAACCATAGAAAAGGAAGCCTTAATTTCAATCTCCTCGTCCTCTATTATTCATCGAAAATCCAGATCTACAATTCGTTTTCGTCGCCGCAACTACATTTACCTGCGGTTCTGGGCCGCGAGACACATGTATATAGACAAATTCGAAGCATGAAAAATGGTATTATGGTGTGGAATACATGGTCCAGCACGAGATTTAGCTGGCTTATTCGTCATTATGGGCAATACGCAGTACTTATTGGACTTAGAAGGCCGTGCAAGGTCGTGCTACCACCGGGAAGTACCGCCCATCCACGTACACCAAGCGTGGAAGAAGGATAGGGAGGTAAACAGGGTGAGGGAAGTTAGTCCTGGTATAAGAAGTAAACTACAGGACCAGTAGCAGAAGTATGGGCACCAAACTGGTTCCATGTAATTAATCAACACGTAAAGCTTGCAAATAGAAGATTCAATTCAGTGGTTGCCCTCCTTTAGCTGTGCAGCCCGACGAGCTACCACATGATTCTAAGATATAAACTCTTTAAGTTCTTTGCCAAGATTCTTAGACGTTCTACTTGTTAAGATGCGCCCCTCCCAAGCTGCTCGCTGTCAACATAAGTTGAAACTCGTTGAGTAAATAAGAAAATAAAGGAATTCTGTAAACAGATATATGGAAAGATTATATTTGGTATTCGTAAATACATCATTTTTAAGCCAGTTACGAGGAGCGTAAGAAAAGTGTCAAAAAATCTAACACGTTGACGACAGGCTGACGCGCATGCGCGTCAGAACTATGTCATTCATTTTTATTGTGCTTGCGCTCCTTCTTCTCGAGTTTTTTGTATTCATTCTATAGATAATACATTAGCATAACTATAAACCACATGGCAGCCAGAGTGGTCAAATATCCCTTGATTTAGCAAAGATTTTCTGAACGCACAAAACTTTCATTTCAATTCTTTCCTAGTATTCCTTTCACTGTCGTAAACATTCATATGAAAGATTGTAGAAGCAGTTAATACAAAACTCTGTGAGTTTCAAGATATTTGTATTTGATGGAAAACTTAGGTATAAATGCTTTTACTTCATTCGCAGCGAAAGTGATTTTTTTGCTTCTTCGTGATCATTATGGGTTCTTCTAAACAAACTTCTACTGGTATTTATATAGGTGACCTCTACGCTTTCATCCTTGCCGAAATAATTTGAGATTCAAGTTGTTGTGCATTTTAAACAGAAAATAAGCGTAAGTAAGGTGAGGACGGCGCGCTCGCAAAATCGCTCCTGTCCCACGCGGTGCAAAATGCCAAAACATGCGATGTCGTCAACGTGTAAATACACAACAGCTTATTGTAGGGCCGTACTGTAACAATTGCTCGAGAAGGAATGGCTGAGATCTTCTGTCTAACTTAATTAGTACAAAAGTCGTCTGTATAAAGCACATTCCTGATATTGAAGCACGTTTACCAACGCAAAGTAAATAAATGAACAAAGGAGTTAACTAAAAAATATGAGGCATCGGCTCTAGTCGTCTGGTAAAACACCAGGAAGCGAACTGGTGTATTTTTGATTTTGAAAGGAGCATCTCCTAGCGTTCAGGTCACTAGAGCATTTCAAGTGTTCGGCTTATGTGCCTGGTGTATGGATTGCTCCGAGCTGTAGCAGTTTCGAGCACTCTTGGTACGTCTTCTTAACAAGCTTGCTATAGGAAAAGAGACGCCATGTTTCAGCGATCTCGGGCGTTTTTTTTGCGATTTCGTGCAACAACGAATGTTTCTGCGAGAGGTTATGAATTCTTTGCCATTCTTGATCGCGTTCCACACGTGCAATGGAACCTAGAAGAAATTTCCATCGGCTCATAAATTTTCTGACGTTCACAGGAAGGAAAAAACAAACATCGTTAGAGTTAGAATGACACTCTCGTTCTCAGAACAAAAATGAATATTTCGCCTACAGAAATTGACCCTACCATGGAGAAAAACTAATATCGATGATACAATCTATACCAGCGTTGGAATCTGTAGGGCAGACTTAACCGCCGGACACAGAATGCACTCACTTACTGGCGACTGCGGCTCAATGCTGCGCGGTATCAAAAAAAGTTTTAGGCAGATTCAAATTTCCTACGATAATATTGGAATTAAGAAGTAATTAAAATAATAACATTACATTTGCTCACACTATCACGGTGAGTGTTTAGCGAGGCGTCAGTGAGAAGCAGCTTTGGCATGTTTAACTTTTTAGATGGCTGCGACCTTAGCATAGATTTTTTCGAAGCGTGGAAATTACATTGTCAAAAGGTGTTAATAAGCCGAAAGGGTTAACTGTTTCCAGTTTACTATGTATTAGGTTGAAGGAATCCTTCCACGGAAAAACATCGCCTCCATTCCCCAAAGAAAAACGATACCTTAGGCCCCTTGCCTCATGAAGATAGCAAAAAGAACGGAACATAAGCGATGGTTTTGATAATAATTATGATAACCAGTTCGACTATGAAAATTTTGAATTCCCGCTGTAAAACTTCCACAACTGTTAGCGGCGTGGAGTCAACACGTGCAAACGTGTCGAAAAGCGCGAGGACCTTACTTACACGTGGATCCGCACCTGCCATGCACTCTGTCACAAAAGCACTTCCGGTCCGCCCACTGGTCCAATCCGGTCCTACAGCCTTTCCAGGTGCTGTTTCTCTTGGGGGTTTCATCATTTTCGCTCCGAACTTTGCACATGGTCTTCAATGACCATGCCCAACACCTGTACACAAGGAAGAATGGCCAGTCTTTCCGTGGAAGATTCCTTTAAGCAATAATTATCTGCTATTTTCATTTCACTCATAAGTTTATTCAAAAAAAAAAAACAAACAAAAACAACAGTAAATGCGCAATCAACAAACGCTCTCGAACAGCCCTCCTACAAGCGTATTTACCTTCATCCCATGCTTCATTGGCTCTACGAGCAGATGCTTCGAGCTCAACTTGCACTCATATAGCTGGGGTCACCTTTCTTGCTGGTGTGGCTCCATAGTGAAAGTACTACACCAGTATTGGCACATCAAAAATGTCAAAAGAGGCGCTTTTCAGACTACTCATGATTTCAAAAAAATCAAAGAGCCATGAAGCCGGAAAAAAAAAGGAGCTCACTAATCGCTCAACCTAGTATATCGTGCCTTTGAAACTGGCTGTTTGTTTATCGTCAAGCTCGAAATATAGTGTGATATACCGTTTTTTTTCCTACCGTAGCCATCATGGTAGGCAGACTTTAATGTGACCAACATAGCTGAAAGACTCTTGACAACGTGAGTAGCGTGACCTATTGAAACGGGAGTTCGAGAGCGTTGCAAGCTGACGAGACAAATGTAGTCCTAGTCGTGCAAATATTGAACGGCAGAGCTTGCTGCTGCGGCAGAACCGAAATAGTATCGACTACGGATTCCACGTATTTGGGAGTTTTTTGTTGTTTCTGTACTCTAAAGAAAATGGAATGTTACCAGATGAGGAAATTCTTCCAACTTTTTGAAAAAAAAATGAAAATTTTGCAACGATTTTTTCGTAGGAAGCAGCAGAGCAGTAGATCGAGTTTCACAACTCCCTAGGTTCGCGTAGCTCCTAACGTAGAAGGAGGGCAGATAAACCGCAAGCTTGTAGAGCAAGTCAAATGTCGGCCTGGCATAATTCAAAGATCCCAGCAAAACAAACAAGAACAACAACAAGAAATTCCCAAAAAAATTTAAATTTCAAATTTAACAAGAAATTTCAAATGTTTAGGCATACCACGTGACGAAAACACCAACCACTCGTACCCCTTTTGAAAGAAAGGGGGGGGGGGGGGGGGGGGGGGGGGGGGGGGGGGGGGGCTGGGTAAGGCATTTGAGATCTAAACAAACGTCCTCAATGGAAAAAGGGGTATAGCATCGTGAGTTCATTACGGTAGCTCGCAAGCATCTCCACAAATATAGGTAAGAAAAAGTATGAAGCTACGGGCGCCGGAAAAGTGTCTCTCTAAAAGTTTGTCAACGGATTTTAAGCTCCATTTTCATCACGGTGGTTCTTTCGTGTGATTTGGCCTATAACTTGCGTGGGCCGATCTGATATTTTGTTGCGCTTCAGATTTCTATCCGTCCAGCCAGGGATGGTACCCATTATTCGGCCTCAGAGGAATGGAGGGATGGTATGGGTGAGATTCGATCGGATTTGACCGCCAGGTCGTGTGTGTAGCATGCAAAACCCCTGCATGAGCAAGTGAAAATTCGACTAATTTTGAAAGATTAATTTTCTAACGTCGAAACACCCAAATTTGAATATTCCGCAAATGCAACATCAGTAGCATTGCGAGATACTCACGGTCCGAGATAAATGTTCGAAAAAAGTCCAGCCAACAATTAATACACACTATTTCGACTAATTATCAAGTAACCTGATTCACATAATGACAAACAGCTGGACTTCAGCACTGCGAAATTGCTGTTATGAGGCTAAAAAGCAAGCGCAAGCGGAATACCCAAATGTCCAATGTTTTCAAAAACACAAAAAATCAGCGGACACAAAATTCTCTAGATTTTTTAAAACCAACAAATTGCACGTCTACTGCAGCTGCACGCTGTGGTTAGATGAACAGTAACGCTCAAGTGGAGACTTCGACATTTTGAAATTTTGTCGGATAAAAACATGTACACTCTGCTTCGGACTACTAGAAGTGCGTCGAGTGCAGACCACACACCACAAGTGACGACGGCCTCCACAAAATGTAATGTTTTGACCAATAGCCTGTTGCAGTTGTATTCTATCAGTTGTCACTAATTACAACTATCATTTACCAACTATCAGCTATCACTATGAACACTAGTTAACCAGATTTACTTGGAGGCCGTCGTCACTTGTGGTGTGTGGTCTGCACTCGACGCGCTTCTCGTTTCTGAAACAGAGAATAGCATGCAGCAAATTGCACTAGTGGAACCTCTGATTATCGCTAGATATCACCGACTTGGCTAAGAGTACGGTACGTTAGTGTTAGAGTATTATTTGAATAAAAGGGATTTGCCTTTTCTTCCGATGCAGAACTTTTAGCGAAATGTCATGGACTAACTAGCAAATAAGTGAAACTGAAAAAGTGTGCATAACAATGAACAGATTAATGTTACAAAAGTGCTTTTGTTAGCAAATATCATTTGTCTAGCTTTGATATCCTGCTGAATCAGGTTCTAGCCCGAGATCATTGGGAATGCCCGTCACTATGGGATAGACGTAAGCGCAACACCTCCACAAGAGAGAAGAGAATGGAACGAAAGTGAGAAGAAGAATGATTATCTAGATTTATTGAACAACCAGAGGGGGTTGGAGATAATGAAGGATAAAGTGAATAATGTCTTTGCATAATACATATCTATGTTGCATGGATGTCAGTTGTGAGCTTAGGCTATTGAGCCTTATAACTTTGCTCAGCACTAACTTTCACCCTTTTCAAAATTTTGAATTCTGCGAAAAACCCATACACCCAAAGCAAGAGGTGTCTGTCGAGCGGGAGGCTGTGCATACAGGTAGGGCTGAAACGACAAAAACTGTTAAATTGCGATTCCTTTATTTTTTCTCTTCTCCAAATCCCCTTCCGCTTTCAGGAGCGCGACGTCAAGATCATCACACAAATGCAAACTCCATGTCTTTATGAGCCTGTCGAAGGTTCCGGCTGTGCTATAACTTCAAAAAAAGATGAAAGGTTTGCAAGACCAAAATTTAAGTAGAGGGCACAGCTCTAGGGTTATTTGTGTTAACCTAAAAAAATTAGGAGAGTGACGGGTTTCCATTGAAGCTGCACGTCTTTCTCGATCCATGGAACCTGATCCCTGTATCTGAGTCGCTCTGGTCTTATTGCGGAGAAGCAGGGATGAGGTAGTAGCAAAGGAATACTGCATGTATTATAAAGGAAAGCAAATTTGAAAAAAAAAACGAATTTCATAATATCGCAAAAATAAGGTGGAAAACCGAGTGGCTGGTCTCAAAGAAAGCTCAAACCCAATCTCGTCCAAGGCACGCGTCGAAATCAGGCACGCTCACCTGTTCCATCCCGAGCGTAGTAGGCAGGCGGACAAGCGTTGATGTCGCGCCCCTTTTGCGGCTTGAAAGTGCGCGACAAAGGCGCAAGAAGCTCGTCCAACCCGCAACCACACCTTCGTCCGCAAGCCCCGCCCCCGCTGTCGGTTGCCACGTGGCGCTGCTTGAAAAGCGCGGGCGCATTGAGGCAGCGGTCCATGCGGTTCAATGTCATTGGCACTGGAGCAACTAGAGTAAGTCGTGAAACTCGTCCAACACGCCCTTTCTCTATCCCAAGGTGGAATGCGGCTGGAATAGAGGGAGTTCCTTAATTGAAGGGGCATATCGAGGTTTCTCTTGTTTTCTTTTTCTTTTCTATAATGATATAGAATCACTCTCACTCAAGAGCTTCATCAATGAACGTTCTTTCACATCTATTTTTATCACGAAAGGCTTGCCTTTAACAAGATAACTAGAGAAATGAGGTACGATTTTCAATATCACTTACGCAGTCATGCACCCTGCTCTAGTTACAAAAACCAGAATGGATTGGAGCACTCAAGTAAGAAATACAAGTTGCAAAAAGTTCATGGGTACATTGAAGAACTGTACATTTTTATAGATGACAGAGCGCTGATGTACATATAGCCGAACAACTAGCGCAGGTCACTACATTAGTCAAAACGCATTCAAAGTGAGACTGCGGTTCTGAATAAAGGAGACACGTAGCTCATTGTCAGAAAGAGACTCTTCAATACTGAACCTTTTTTCTCTCTTATACTACACAAATTCCTTTAGAACGAATTCCATCTAGAGAAACAAGCAGATATTCTATCTAAATGATCAGTTGAGAGGTTCAACGAAGTAATTGAGTTGTATGTAGGATGCGTGCCCGGAACGAAGGATAAGAAAATGAGCATGGTAAAAGAAATGAAAAAAGAATAAAAGTATGTAGTACATTGAGATGCTGGCTAAGGCTAATTAGCGCAGTGGGTAAATTTTGAAACAAGCACATTCCCCTGTCCCTCTCCCCCTCCTTCGCATGTTTCAAAGCCTTTGGTATATCTCAAATTCAAACACATCAACTCTGAAGGGTTACCAGACAAGGGAATTAAGGGTGGTACATCGTAGAAACGAAAAATTCACATTTCAGAAATTTGTCTGAGGTCCATGATAGATTTCCCTACTTGAAGAAAGTTCTCTTCAATATGCGCCCTATAGCTACTTATCCTTTGGAAACCACGAATATCCCTTCATGACCTTTTAACTCAAATAGAGATGTGAGAAATTTTTATCAATGGCAGACTTGGTAATTCTGAAGCTGAATGAGTAGAACACGACTATGTACATGAGCCAATAAAGCTGCCCATCGCGTAGGCGATAGAAAGAGTAAGGAAAATGATTTTATTGCTAGAGTCGTAAGGAGGGTCTCCATCTGGCCCCGTCCAACATAGAGTTATTATGTGACGACCTCGAACGACACGCAGTCCTACGAGAGGGGAGAGAGTTTGAGCATTCCAAGAAATTTCTCTACCGGATATCCGAAATAAGGAGGATAGGGATGTATGTAGAGCAAATTGACTTGTGCACACGCAGAAGAAAAAGCAACTCAAATACAAACTTGTCTCCCGATGTCGTTTTCAAAGACCCTCACAAAGAGAAACTAAGTGAATCCAAAGACTACCCAGTAATACGGTAACAAAAAAAAACGAATCAGAAGCTCTTGAGCATTCTCTGGCATTGAAGGTGAAAGATCCGGGTTACGGCTTCATATGGCAGCCATGTGATTAGACGGGTACATAGAAATAGAGCAACGATCCGTACCGAGATACAGTAACCATGGCTTGTGTGGCGATTAAGTAAAGAACATTGATATATGACAGCTTGTTTCTCAGTTAGATGCCCATACGCAGAATTAAAAAGAATATACGAAAAAGGTGCTTAGGTCAGTACGATATGAGCAGATTGTATTGATTGATTGACCAAGGTAAAAATTCACAAGACGATCCTACGAATCCTGTAGCAGTCCCGAATGCAGTCCGAACGCAACCCTTCGCAATAGAAGATAACTGGAGCATGGCGCATTCCCTTAATCCCTTGATCCGCGTGATTCCAATGGTGCACCACACGACCCCATGAAGGAGGATCTGTTTGCGAGATCTGTTCGAGCTTTTCTCATTTCGGGCGCAGTTACGCTAGGCTCGAAAAATAATTCATTCATCATTATTTGCTCGAAAATAACATACAGTAGCGGTCAAAAGTGTTCGCCGAAACGATTTTTAGTGCATTATTTTTTCTCGCTTGAGCAACGCCCTCCAAAGATTGATATACTATGTTTTCTAGTGTTTTTATATCCTCAAGTCTTAAAGAATCAGGATATTCAAAAGAAAAATTTCGAGGCCATTGATTTTTTCTGGCAAAAAAAAAGAAGCACGGAAAACCGTTTCGGCGAACACTTTTGACCGCTACTGTAGGTATTGACGTTCGTTGAATTATTGGTAGGTTACTAACTATTAGCCAGAAAAAAAAAATAAAAGTGGAAGATGTGCGACCTGCGACAGCCTATGATGGGCCAATGAAGTTGTGCACAAATATTGTTGGAAAGAAAAAAATGGAGAATTGAGCAGCAAGCGAATTAAAATTATTTGGAAAAATTTGGTTGGATTGGTGAACTTCAACTGGTTCATGAGTCCATTAAGGATTTCGAAAAACGGATCGCCATCGATGAACTGAGAGAAATACAAGCGCATGCACGCATGGCGTTGACTGTGTCATCGTCGCCGTCGCCAATCCGTCCGTACACGTTTGACGGTGAGAGGCGCGCAGTAGTGAAAATATCTTGGCTGGCGCACCGGCACCGGCACCGTGCACGAGAACTAGAAAATCAGCCCCACAACGATGTGTTGACATTGACCGATCAATAGCTATGAACGACACTTATTATTCACCTTTTCACGGGCCGAAACGATAAACCTGGCTAAAGCAGCATAATAACCCTTATAGTTTTGGTTCTTGCACGT
>MU868385.1:139780-158889 GCA_036418205.1 Ostertagia ostertagi
GTCGTGATAAATCACCTTGGTATCGTAGACTTACCCCTTTGAACCACGAAAATTTATGTGAGCGGAATAACATTGTTATTGGAAATCCTATGGCCAAGCTTGCACAGCATCGATCACTCCTTGATGTTTGTGTTTTATGGAATCTCCGACAGTGATGATCCAACTGCATCGATCCAACCCAACCCTTCCTTCTAGCGGGCCAAATACGAATCCCCCCTGCCAACCTGTCGAGAATTCTTCAACGCACGCTTGGCCCTGCAAACGTCCCCGACCACTCCAACCAGGGGAGCTATGGATTCTTTTTCGAATAACCGAACGCGCTATGCTCAAAGCGCTTGCAGCACAATGATCCGGAAACTATCAATACTGAATGCTGATAATTTAGAGTACCACCACTGTCGTCCATCTAATTTGCGACTGCTCACACTCGGGTGGACGTCATCTAACAAAATATTCCAGACATTTGACTCTCTGGTAAAGGTACAACCAGCGGTCAAATTTGTAAATCTTCGGAAAAGATACTGTGGTTGTGAAGAGGAGTGAGGGAAAAGGGCACAACAAATTTTTAAAATATATTGGCGTCCTCTTGTTAGCTTCATTCGATACTGTGATCAGGAAAGGGAGTGTTCGGAGAGTTTTCCTAACCACCGGTTCAATGCTAACAATCATGTTTGACACTTGATGATTACCCCGATTTTTGTCGTCGCCTTCAATTTCATGTTTCACCGTTTGTCATATTAAAGTGAAGCTATATCAGACGCTAAGGCCGGTGTAAGACTTTGCGCCAGCGATTCAGTGGTAGCGACACCGCGGACTCGTTACTAGCTAGTTGCTGAATTCGCAAATTCTGACACCGGCCCAATCCTGGCGGTACCTGGGCTACTGCCAGCTGCCAGATGCGGGTTTTTATGATGAGGCGTACACTGCGGGGAGGGAACTCCCACCACTGCTTGGCGTACTCTTTCCAGCTACAAGAAATGCATTTCACAAAATCCTGTGGCACGTATTTGTGGATGATACTGATCCAATAGATCGATCGGTTGTGATCCAACCTTCGGTTGTCTATACAGGGTGGCTACTAAATATTGGCGCATGGTTTATTGATCATATTTCCAAAAAGAGAAGCTATTATATCTTCAGAAGTTTATTTTATATACAATAAAACATGAAAATTCATTACCAAAGAAAGTGCTCGAGATGGCCTCCTTTGGTAGCGATACAGGCTTGAAGTCTCTTTTCAACTGACATCACCGTGGGCCGCAAGTAGCTGACGTCGGCGTGACGTGAGTAGATCTTCAGACCAGATTTGCAAAACGACAGGCAGTTGTTGGATCTGGCTAGCAGACATTCTGCTCGACCTTGTGTACACACAAGGAACCGTTTTTCAAATTTGTCATGGTTTGGGCAGGAATTACTTCTGAAACCATGACACCGCTTGTCTTTGTGGATGAATACATCAAAGCCAGCGCCCAGATCTACCCGGAAACAATTTTCACGTGATGCCCTTCTTCCAAGGACTCTTTTGACCTTCAGCGAACGTCATTGCATTCTTCAGCAAGACAGGGCGCCTCCACATGCCGCAAAATCAATGCTTGGAGAACTGTGACCGTCATTTTCCAAGTTACCGGGCACAAAATGTTTGGCCATCTAAGTCGCCCGATTTGAACCAATTGATTTGGCGGTGTGGGGCTTCTTGAAGCAGAAGATGCCTTCTGAGCAACGTCGAAGTTTGGACTCCCTGAAGGCTTCCTTGGAGGAGGCGTGGAAGGAGCTTGACGTCAGCTACTTGCGGCCCACAGTGATGTCAGTTGAGAAGAGATTTGAAGCCTGTATCGCTGCCGAAGAAGACCATTTCGAGCGCCTTCTTCAGCGATGTACTGCCAATGTTATAAAGATAAAACCTCTGTAAGATGTAAAAGCTTCTCGTTCAAAAATATGGTCAACATTCCATGCGCCATTATTTAGTAGCCACCCTGTTAGAGTGTGGTTTCCGTAAGTTTTTTCTCTTCGAAAATTGAATTTGTGCGCAGGGTCGGTCCTATCGTTGGTACTTTTTGCAAAATTTTTACGACCCCCCTCCCCCAACGTGGATTTGATACGACCCCCTTTTCCATACCTCCACCATCTCCATCTTCCATCAAAACCCCGCCCACTTTTCCTCCAAAGGGGGGGGAGGTATATACGCCCGCTGAAACGGCAAATTTTTATCCTGCGCGCCCTCCCTCTCGCCCAGCCTACTACCCACGAAATCTTAGTTTCACCTCAATCCCACACGTGATTTCGAGCGACTAAAGTGGGTACGACCCCCCTCCTACAAACTCAACCAGGTACGACCCCCCGTTGTTACTCGTAACAACGTAGGGTTGACCCTGTTTGTGCGTGGTACTTCGCCTCTTTTCTCTAGTGGTCATAACTGACACACAACATGCATGTTGGGAAAAGATGCAAGAATTTTCGGGAAGGATTCATCTATTCGAGGAATGTGCTTCCCAATTGGGGTAGTTTTTGTACGGACTAAAAAGTAAATTAAATTATGGTTAATTGAAGTTCAAGGTCATAACGGATTTTGCAAAAGTGGAACATAAATAGTGTTAGTGGCGCTTCATATCATCACAAATCAGGCAAAGGCCTTTTGAGAAGAGAATTTAGGCAAAGGTCTATTCAGGAGGAAAATGCAAGGGATCCCATGGAGATTACGCGAGGGAACTATGGCCTACTTAGAGCTCCCACCTGTAGTAGTCGCGTTTTTGGTAAGTATACGGCTGTATAACTGCTGGCCACTAAAGTGCAACACCTTCCTGCTGAGGTTATTACGAAAACAAGACTGTCGCTCTAGTGACCGGCTCCACCCTCAAACATCTCGTTGCCGTGACAACTACGTCAACTTTGTTAGCTCATTCGCAACAACTATAGCCATTCATCAGTAGTAAGCCATTTATTGGCGCTTTTTCAGGCGGAACTCGACTACACGTGAACGCCTCTGTAAATTCCCTTGCCCCTTCTGCAAAATTCAACTGCCAGTATTACTGCATAAGCCATTTTATGGTGCGGACTTACGCTTACAATCCGTCGACGCAAGGCTCCTTCTTTGATTCAGTATTCACAAACCCATCCACCATATGCTCTTCATCACAGCAATCACCCCAACAACAGTCACCTCAACGAGCCACTAAAGAGGTGCAACGTCAAGATAATGAAATCGTGCCAGTCCGCCAGCAGATTGCTCCTACAGAGCGATGTCTCTGCAACGTTGGACCACCTCAGTACAGCAACGCTCCCTTTCATTCTCCTTATGTCGACCCTATTGGATCCATAGTCGGTCTGCGAGTACTCTATCTAGATGGCAAACTGTGCTATGTACCGGTGGAACCACAACTCAACTACATGATTAACCAGCAATTCGGGGTACGTGTCCATTATCAGATGTTTCACGTGCGTACAGTTCTATAATACCTTGAAAAAGTTGATAGAAGGAAATTATACTCACTCTATAGACCCGCCCCTATTTAGGCCCCTCTCATCGTAGGTGAATCAGTGAGGTAATTCTCGACTAAAAAAAGCGGTAGAAAATTGAGTTCTTTATGAGTGAGAGGAATTTTCAAGGGGCATGTGAAATACCAGTCCATACCTTCGTAAGTTATACTATCTACAATTCGACGAACGATCACTCAGTTAAGATGAGGAGGCCTGCAAGTCTCAGAGAAAGTCTGAAATGTCCTCACCCTGGATTCCTCCAATAGCGCTAAAGTTTTGAGTAAGTGTGGCTATTGAATTCCTCCATCTCGTGCTTGAACTCGATGGATGAGTTCACTAATTCTCCGTTTTCTTCGCGGTTCTCTGAACCCTGATGGATAGAGAACAAATTTTCATACCCCAATCAAGGAAGCGAAAGAAAACTTCAGATAGCTTCCCAAAAACAAAAACAAAACTTTTAGTACTGGTGAACCATCACATGTTCAGGCTAAAGAGGGATTTCACGACAAGGACGAAGGTCGGAGAAGGGGGAGTCACTTAGTAGAGGGAGAGGCGAACCTCCTAAGGGAGCAGACCGACACGCAATCATCGAACGAGATACCCCCGCCGATCTAGCACGGCCTTCCCCACGTAGCAACTGGTCGTTATTGACGCGGTACGACCCCCTCCCCTTCCGTGTCGCCTCGCGTCTGAGTCTCTACGTTTAGCAAAGAGAGCGTTGGCTTTGCAGAGGACAACGCCGATCAGAGTCGCATCAAATGCAAAGAAGGGGTTCCTTCTCTTGGATTCTGAGTCATATTTTTCTTTTTTCTCTCATGTATCACTGGCGTCAATTTGCAATAGGCTACCTTTTCATCGAAAATCCACCACTAGTGCAAATGCAATGCGTGGCTTTTACTCTTCTTTCTCTCAGTTGAAACTTGTCTTCTGACAGTTATGGCGTTTCTTTCAATGAGGACATTGTGCAAAATTAGTTAATCCCACGGTGTTTTTGGTCTGGATAATTTCTTTCGTAACTGTTTATCCGAAGGAAGGGTGTCACATGAGGCCTTGCCCGACTGAACGGCCGACTACAACCTCTTCCAGGAAAGCATCTTTTGTGAATCACTCAGGGTTTTGGCGATTTCGGAGTGTAGAACAGACAAGGAGTTGTCCGGGTGCGACCAGAGCCATCGCTACGATCTCCGAGCCCCTGATAGATTCATTAGAGAAGCAAGGTGTCCGCCCCAAGACTCGTACAGGGCATACCCGGCCAGGGACCGTCCAATAGTATAGAGGCTAAATAAGGAAGTGCTTTCACACCATACAGGTAACCCTGATCGTCCTTTACAATTTGCTCGGGCCCAACCCTGCCTGAGGAAAATGTCAAAAACGTCAAAGCACCCATTCCATGTGCTCATACGCATGCAATAAATCTAAATCTAAATCTAAAAAGTTCCGGCGCTGGCTTCAGCACCTTTTCGACTACATCCATAGTGGAGAGGGTTCATTGACAGAGGTAAGATGACTCTGAAGGGCAATGATAATATCGCAAATAATCCTTTCGATTCATTTGCTCAACTGTTATTCCTATGATGAAGTTTATTTCATAGCCCGAAAGCAATAGTATTTTTTTATGTCGGAAGTTTACACTGACAGCAACTGTGGTAAGGTCTCCAATACAGGTTATCGCATATTTCTAATACTATAGCATGCGATTACAAGTATTAGAGGATATTCCTACATACATTCCCCCCTTAAAGAGGTTAGCCAGTAGTTAGAGATCCTTATAATAAAAAATAGTACGATATTTATGCATATTTGTATGTTTAGAATGGCTTTTGCGTGCACTGTGCTCGGAGAAATGGGTTTTTGTCCATGGGTAATGACCAGATCCACAATCAAGCGTCCTATAAGAACAGCAATGGAGAAGTGCATCCTGCTGACCCAGTCGTCAACAATGGTTACCAGGTAAGATGGAGTTATCTTTTGAATCCGATCTTTGTGTTGCCGTCACCAGAGGAAATAACTATGAGCTGTTAGAGCGACAAGGACAACTATAGGTTTCGCTACTCGGCGAAAAACGAAGAAATTGCGTGGCTTCTGAGAAAAATCTCTGCCATGGATACCTCTCAGCAACCGCCAGTTTTCAGGAAAAATACGCCATTGACAGCCGCACAATGTACAACCCGACGGCTGGTCCTGCAGTGCAGAATCCACAGCGAATACGCCAATCTGTAGGTTATCGCTTTTGATAACCAACAGGTCTCGAAGTTTCCTTAACTGTTTAGTCCGATCTTCTTCTATCCTGCTCTTTCAAACAACATTTCAATGTTTAACAAAACGAATCAGTTGCAACTGATCGGTATCTGCGCCACGCATTTGACTTCCATTCAGAATCGAAGAGTGTTCTACTGACATAGAAGTTTTGAAGAAACCGAATGTGTGACTAATATAGCCCAAAAACGGTTCCACATAACAGATTTGACTGTACCTACGATCCACTTGAAGAACAGTTACCACTCATGGCGCTAAGTCATTTGCAGCGCTTTCTGTGTTCGTATGTTGCTCTTTGCTATCTCTTTCTTACTTGCTTGGTTAAATGCACTTCTGTCTCCCATTGCTTGAACTTTTTCTCATTGCCTATATCTAATTAACCACCTGCCTGCTTGTCCATTTCTCTGCTTATCGGTCAGCCTGAAATCCAAACAGAAGTACTCCTTTCTAGCCTTCTTAGCAGCGAAAACTTAAGAGGAAGGATATAGTTCGTCATTCATTGACAAGATATGATGCCATTAGTAACTCTAATGCACTCAAAGAAAGTTTAAAGTTCACCAGTGGGTCCCAGTTCCAGTAAGTAACTGGATTATGTACATTAAGAACTTGCGATTCTCTCGTACCTTTAAATCCGACTGCGCAGCAATACATTGGTGAAATGGCCGGATAGAAGTTTACTCTGAAGTTTTGAAGCAACTGTTACCCGATGTTTTCTTATAAGTCCCCTTCTCCTTTGTGTATGTAACAGGAAGACCTTGGGAGGATCATGTATTAATCAAAGTCTGTTTTGTTCACTTATTCAGTAGATCATGCATTTTGTAAGGCTCAGTGCTTAAGGAAGATGACGGACCACCTTGGACTGTCCAACATCCTCAACCCCGTTCTGGTGTTCGGCGCTCGTCTCTGTGGTTTGGCGGAGAAACAGTGCAGGTAACCTCCTTTGAGTTCAAAGAGTATTAATGTACCTTTTTCGCAGGTAATTTTATCCTTTTTTATATGGACTATAAAGTTGCTAAATCGGAAAAGGAAGGCGCTGTGAGAGTACAACCTGGCACGAACCCAACGTATTATATGTTTCCTTCCTTCACTAAAAATTACATCCACCAAGCATTCCTATTATACCAGTAGAGTTATCGAACTTCTTGGCGACAAAGCCAACAAAACAGAGGAGTGCCTCACTTCTACAAAATTGGTTCAGTTTTTTATGATGAGAACTTACATATCTGTCTTCAACTCAGCCAAATAAGCTTCAAGACCTCCACAGTTTGGGTTTGGTGTACATAATTGGATTACGTAACAAACAGGGAGAGCCCGTCATTAGGCATTCTAGATGGTAGAGCAAACCATGACTTCCCACAGCATTTTTGGGCCCGAACGGAAATAGCTCACGGCCCACATTGATCCATCCAAAGCTCTTCGTTATGGACTAGGCGAGTGGAATTCATGCCAGAGATTCTCTCCGAGACTTCGTTTTTATCTTTTCGCATTTAGTAGAGTGCATTAATAACAGAACAAAAGGTTTATATTTTCAAGTGTTTAATCGCTGGTGATTGAGCCCCGATGGTGGTCCTTTCTTGTAAAGACTCACTTTGATGGGCGAGGTGTATCGCCGACCGGATATCCACCTGCGGGCGTGGGAGAAATTTATATCCGTTTTCGGGCAGCAGGCGCGGCCACTTGTGGTTAAGTAAGGAAACGCTTAACAACATCGAGAATAGCCACGCGTGAGGTCTTCCACGAAAACAACGCGCCCTCTCAGATTAATATGTTATGTCATGCTTGGGAGCCGATGACTGCTTTTTTGAATGGAGTTACGGGGGGGGGGGAGGAAGCAGAAAAACGCCATTCTCAAAACAAAAAAAAACTGATTTAATCACGCTTTGCTAATCAAGCCCGATGTTCCACTTTAAATAACAAAGAGCACGTTCAAATCTCCTGAACAATACCATAATAGCCCTATACACACGAGAATGATATCACGGGAGCATGGTGCAACGGTCGAGCTTAATGAGCTGTTCAACCCTTCACGTACCATTGCAACGTCTTCTGAAAGCTAGTCAACAGAAGCCTTGCATAGTCAGACTGTTGTACCTAGGAATTGTACCTAGAGTAAAGGTTCGGATGCTTAGCATCCTCCCCTCCCAATTACATATGTATCAGGCCTCGAGCATGCTCAATTGAACCACATAAACTCCAAGACTTATTCTGTAATAAACTTTATAAGTTAACGCGACAACAAACAGACATAAGGCAACGAACAGCGTAAGCATAGCGATGATACGAAAATCATAAAGAGGGTAGGCACGGCGGAGATGGAGTCCCTGTTAATCCGACCAGTCGCGGTACGGTCCCGTCAGCCGATTGGCCCGTTCCTCGTTGTTTCTCTCGTCCTCGCTCCACTCCTTCGATCGTCTTCAAACCGTCCTAAATCTGGAAACATAACTAGTTTAGAATAAACATAAGACGTCCATAGGTTCACGATACGCCTAGGTAGATAACATAAAGAGGGAATAAATGGAAACAGACCATCATTTGAATTACCCTGATCGTTGCATCTCCCCCGTCCTGCGGGGTTCGTCCTCAGGCTTAAGGTTTAAGAGGGGTCGAAGGGAGTTGGCGAAGAAGTAAAGATCGGTGATGGCGTCTCTCCCCACACAACCAGACCACTTTGTTCCCCACAGCTAGGGGTAGAAAACCTGAAATGAACATACCGTCTTCAACACAGAAGAGCGCAACATTCAAGCTTTTGCTTCGAAAAAGAAGGGGGCTGCAGCCGTAGCTCCAACTCTGTGCGTGTTGTGCACGGGATAATCACAATTTTTTTCTCTGTGCACTGTCAGCGGTGGATATCGCAGCATCTGTTTGTTGCAAAATACGCACACATAGTAGCTTTTGGTCACGGCAGAGACAGACTACCATGATCTGCGCCGGCGCGCAACCTTTGCTTAGAAGAAGGCGCACAGTGCGTGAGCTGCGGTTGCCTCCACGATGTTGCTATGAGAGTCAGTAACCGACTGAAGGAATACGATGGGGTGGTAATGAGTGCCACTGGTATTCCAGAGTTAGCTACTGTGACACGCGAGAGCAGTGCTGGGCGGAGTGACGCTGCACTGAGCAAACTTTCGAAGAATAACTTTGAATTGAGATACCTATCTCTAGTGGGGGTGGTAGACCGTCCTCACTAGAGATATGTATCTCTATTCTAATCTCTGCGATGTCATGTTCTTCACGTGTGGTTCGTGACCATATCGAGGACCGACCGAGAGCTTGCTGCAACAGCTGGTAGGACATTTTGAAGATCTAAGTACAGAGGTAGCTGTTTGCTTTCTGTTTGCTATCCCCGATGAGCGTAATGCGCGCCTCTGGGAAGCGTGATATGAGTGACATCGAGTCGCCTCTAACCATTGATGCCCCATCTAAAATGAACCTGTATTACGAGCTACCAATCAAGCTCCGCAACCCATTTTTGCAAGTGAGAGACATATGCGTTAGAAACCGTACAGAGGTGTACACTAGAATTCAACTTAATAAACTTGCTAGTTAGCACTTTGAAACCCCATGAAGTTCGTTCTTCCAGGGGCAACATTTCGTGTGTTCTATATTTGCGACCACAGTTTGCGTTAAAAACATGGACTCTCGTGGCTGTCGACGCTCGTCCGAGAACCGCTTGAGCCGTTTCTACCTCATTCACTAAATGACGGTGTGTACTATGGAAATTCTTTACGAGAGTATACCGAGCAAACAGCGACGATTGCTGCAGCGTACCCTGAGCCAAAATTGCACTGACACAGCGTACCGCATGGATGTTCCAGCTTCAGCTCGGCGGTTTTCGTACCAAATTTGTATAGTGCGCTATTCTGAACAGCTGTTAAAAGAATGATGTGCTGCATTTCAGCAGACTCCTCGGCCATAATCGCCGCGCCCACCGATAACTGCGCTATGCGCGCTATCCACAATTCGGATACGGATCTCCTTATAATATTATACATATTGACCGCATTCACCTAGTCAGCACTGAGTGTATTTGTTATCTTACCACTGTGACAGTGATGGCGTCGTGATCCGAAAAATCGAAGCTGGTTACCTGTGTGTCCCCGGTTGAAAAGAAGACAGCTGCCAACCTGAGCTGGGTTTTTTTTCGTGCCATCCAGGAGTGCTTGATTAAGGCAAGCAGGGATTGGCTCGTTCGTCTAGCGTATGCAGGACGGTTCCTTCTGCAACTCATTCGTTTCGTGATGTCAGAAGGAGCGCCTGACCGAACATCATCGGACGTTTTAAGTCGGGCCGTGACATCGAGGTTCTCGTCTTCCATTTCGATGTCGATGATTTGGGCTTGCATCAGATCATTTTCATAGTGGGACGTCCGACAGCCCAACCTGCTTTCTTAAAATAGCTATGCGGAAAACACCTTAAATAGGAAGAACATTTATATTAGGTGAAGATCATACGGTAGCATGCACATGTCGGTGGCCTGCTGCATGCTGCGATAGTCTCAGATGCGGTACTATAAAGTGGTACGAAGAGCAACCCGACTTCTTGTGTCCGTTGGAACTAGTCAAAGTTGTTGAGCTTTTTCTGCACGAGATCCTGATGTTCCTTACTAGTTATACGAATTTCGCACGAGGCTACAGCTAGACTTGGGATGTATGGAATATCCACCATGTGGAAATCGAGCTCCTTGGCATAGCCGTTCCTTATACACGCAAACACCATATAACTGAGCTGGCGTTCCCGGAATTATGCCACAATAAAGAAGCTTTCTATGACAGAAGGGGCTATATCTGTCAGCTGGAGCACGATGCCCGTATAATTCGCCGATCACCTTGCATGCATAAATAAAACATGTATGGTAATTGCTCGACCTTTCTTGCAAAACCTAATGTGGGAGTTAGATGCCGCTGTATCAATGCATCTCGAGCTAAACGTTTGCAAGAGCGGCGTGTCTGACTTATCAAATCTGATCGTATCGGCTAGTGAGTAGATCCACCTGAGATCGCCAATGATGATTTTCCTGAGAACAAGACACTTTTCCCTGTAAAATGTTACTTAAGAAATTTTTGGCACGGTACAAGACCGCTGCTGTGTTACCATCGAGAACTAATCCCTTAACATAGACATTCGATGCTTCGATGTCGACGTCTAGTGATGTCTACGACTGACATTGGTTGGCAACAACAACTGACAATGGTTCACTCTGTCTGCCGCACTTCCACGAGCTGAGTGCAGTCGTTGTTGCTGCGAAAGGCTTCGATAGCCTTCGGACCGACCGCGACTGAAATTGACGTTGCTTTCCTGCTCATGACTTTGATCACTTTAAGAAGGGAAAATTCTGTTTGTGAGACCGCTATATCCTGAGATAGGTATTTCCAAAATTCGATTCACGTACGTCACTATTGCAGTCGTCGGATACGAAGTGAGATGTTTCCCCGAGGGATAACTCGGCCCATTGATGTTTCCTGATCTTTTCAAGAGGTGTTTTGAGTCTCTGAGGTAGAGGGCGTTTCCTTCGTGAGTATATTATTTTGGGAGCCCTCTCTCGCGAATGGCCAGCGACAGGGGCTAGGTGGAAGTAGTTAAGCCTATTCCACCAGAGAGTGGTTGCGTCGGCTATTCCTCGAACTGTCATTGGTCCTCTCCCTGGTTGCCGGCGCATGCTACTGAGTTTCGATCGTTTTTTTGGCCTATTCGGTGGCCTGAGCTTCGGTAATGGGTACGTCCGGAGACGGACTTAGCGACTTACATTAGCACTACTTTCTGAGTCTTCTAACGAGGAGTCATATGTGGTGGACAATGAGGCTATTTCTAAAGCGCTAGTTGTTTCACTCGTTGAACTTTGTCACTGCGAGATTTGAATATTGATGGGAAATATTTGGGTGCTGATTCCCTGATGATTCCTTGATGAGGGAAAGGACTCATGCGCCGCTCCGCGGCTGTTTCCGTTGCTGTTGTGCACGGTGTAGGAGTGGACGTCTATTTGATTATTGATAGCGCAATCGGCGTACCTGTCTTGCACGTGTTCGGTGCTACTTCTCTCGTGAGTTCTGTAGGAAAATTAGTTACATGATGCCTTGCCTGATGAGAAATTGCGAGTATTAGAGACAGATGGTAATCACTGTGGAGAAAGGCCTTAAGAAGCAGACAAACTTCTAACTACACTTTGAGCGATCGCCAGACTATGATGAGATGTGCGCGAGGAGAGTATCCTTCCGAACACGGCAGCAACCAAGAAGGCTGATGAGTGCCTTCGTTGACTGCCTATACTTGTCCATCTTGACGTCCCATGCCAGCGTTCGTCATCGCGAACCGATGATTTCAGTTTGCGCTGGGAACTGTTTTCAAAGCGCTTTGTTTGCTTCTTGCAGCTTGGGAAAGCGCAAGTGAAATTTGCGGCATTCACGACTCAAAGAGGTCATTGCGACGATGTGTTACACTGATTGACTGCGCGAGAGAGTTAGCGCCGACGCTCTGTGTTGGAGGAGCACTGTAGACGCTTCATCAAACCATGATCAAATTTCAGCGAATGAAAAACAAAGAAGGCTTCATTCCGCAGTTCAAATTTGCCATGCAGGACATGCCATTTCGGAGCTGAGGGAGTTGCATAGGAGTCTCAAAGAAGAAACACCATGACGGAGCTACCGCTAAGGAATAAAAAAAAAGAAAAAAAGGAACACTTATTTAATTTTACCAATACCTACGTTCAAAATTAAGGAATTGGTAAGGGAAAGGTGTAAGGAAAAAGCCAGATGCGACTTTGTATTGTTTCTATAATACATTGGTTCCATTTGTTCAACTCTCAGAAATTCCCCAACAAGTGACAAAAAGTCCTTATAACTGTTCCCACCCGGGTGCATAAATATTCAGATCACGACGAGTAATTCACCGACAGTCACAAGCGCTGCATTAAATGCAAGGGAATGCGAAAGAAAGTAAATAATAAGGACAGGCAACTGGCACTGTTCACCTCAATTTCATCAATGCACTCGCCCCTCGGCAGAGGCTTATACCGTCATCTCACATGCTGGTCCCGCGAGAGTCCTCATTCTAAATAAAGAAAATTAGGCCGATGGGTTGCGGGATAGAGTGAGGCCGCAATCGTTGACTACCAGTATGGGTTCGGATGTCCCCTTAGCATCCTCCCCTCTTTATTACATGACAGGCTTCGAGCATGCCCAACTGAAACACATAACCTCCGCGATTCATATGGTAAAAGAATTTATATGTTAACGCGACAACCAGGAGACATAGGACAAGGAACAGCGTAAGCACGGAGATTATAAAGAGAGCAGACACGGCGAAATTGGAGTCCCTGGTCATCGAATAGTCGCGGTACGGTCCCGTCGGCAGAATCTTCGCCCCTCATCCTCGCTCCGCCTCTTCGATTGTCTTCGAACCGTCCGACATCTGGAAACATAATGTCCTAAGCGATTCAAAATAAACATAAAACATCTATAGGTCTAGAATAAGCTGATGAATTAGATAGATAACATGAAGAAGGAGCCAACGAGAACAGACCATCATTTAAATGACCCTAACCGTTACACTAGGAAACTCTCCGCCAGTAAGTCCATTAAAAGATAAAAGGATAAAGCATTTGCCGTTGATCAATCCCTTTTTGGGATGCGGCACGCATTCTACTTCCATTTGTACATTCGTAGTGGCGTTTGAATGCGATGTGGCCTATACAATGACTTGCGGGGCCAGCCGATGTACAAGTCAGTGTTTTTATCCTCCCAGACAAGTCTGGTACCAATTAACCGACCCCGGAGGGATGGAAGGCTTGGTTGGCCCGGGCGACTCACGACCCAGGATTTGATCCCCGGACCGCTCGCGTGGTAAGCGTGCCACTTGTCACTACACCACTTCCGCCGTAACTCCATTAGGACAGAAAATTAGGTAGCTGCTTCAAGCTGGAGCAATCGGTAAGCGTTCCTAAGTTCGATAACGCTTGCCTTGTACAAGAGGACACGGCACCGGAACGTCGCCAAGGAAGAGAGAGGAGGGGTCAAAAATAACAGCTGATTCCTCAGGTCTATTCAGGTGGGTATACAAGCTAGAATTGCAAGTGCTAGGGATAGCGCAAAAATAAGTTCACCGAAAAAAATAAGTTTTTCGTAATTACGCAAATAAATTTGCAAGAATACTTGAATCCTTTGGCAAATTAAAAAATGTATTACTTTTCACACAATTACCATCTTCTTCAGAGAATAGGGTTTGTGACTTGCTTTTCACTGCAGCGTATCAGCACCCTAATCCATTTTTCGACCCACTGCTGCCTACCAGTATCTGAGTTGAAGTGTAGCTCTGCGCTCAGTCGATAATTTTGATGCGTTGGGCTTCTTTGCCGTAGTGCTGATGGAGCGCTGCAGATTGCAATCATTTCGAGATAAGAATCTTTCCATCGATCATATCTTCGAATATTCGATCATCTTATTAATAAAGAAGCTGACCTTTTCCCCATAATTCGAATTTGTCTATGTTTGAAAATATTTTCTTGTAATGCTGATCTTCTAAGTTTTTATAGGAAGCACAAGGGATTTGACTATGTCTTCCATTGCAGATCGCGCTTCGTTCACGCGAACGATCGCAGCTTGCGCTGGAAAAGCTTAAGCTATCTTGAAAATATAATCAATTCCTGCATGACCTACAAGAGACTTAAAGAGACTTACAACTTAGAGGCAAATTCCGGGATTTCTGGCGAAATTGGGTTTTCCCCGTCAAATATGCAGCAGTACGCAAGGGCAGACCATGTGCAGAAGTGGCGGGGCGTTTTGATAAGGTTTAGGCGCTAGGAACCTAGGTTGGAGCATTGGCGCCGCCCCAACCCCATTGAGCCCGCCCACCGTCCTACGTGATCTTCCAAGCAACCGTTGTTTGGAAAGTCGTAGGGGAATATTAGCGGATTTCAACTGCGAAAATCAACATCAAAGCCTATGTTACGACCATTTTCGAGAACGTTGTCATCATTCTAGTGAGAAGAAAAAATTTTAAGATAGGAAGCAAACAAAAAAAGCACAGAAAAATAGAAAAAATAGGGAAACTAGAAAAAAATCAGTTTTCATTGCTGACTTTTTGTGGCCGTGTCGGTTGATGGCACAAAGCCAACAGTTGCTGTAGACATGTCCAAACACGTAATTTTCCCAGCCCTGGTTCGTAAGCGACTAACGAAGAGGAATTTCTAATTTTGGAGTTCTTTGGAGGTATTTCCTGCTTTTTCATTACCTTCGATCAACTTAGCACCCAGCTCTTCATACTCGAACAGGTGAGTTTTTTATCCCGGAGTTTGCCTTTAAGGACGAGTAGCTTTTCCATGACGTGTTACTGGCGAGTAACATAACTCTATAGAACCTAACCACACACATAAAAAAGCTCTACAGTGTAATTCAGAAAGCAGTTGATAGGAGGGTGAATATCGGTCGAGGATTCCTCAACGGCACGTCGAGGATTCTCTGCCTGATCAGTTACGATCTCCCGCGCGGACATTCACACTCGCCATGCGCGAGCCGTCTGTGCTCTCCGCGCGTACGTTCACTCTCGGCACTACTCTCGCACGGTACAGAGCCATGGTCGAGGATTTCTCGACCGTTATTCACCCTGAATGATAGGAACCCTCAAAGGCCCACAGAGCAGGGTGAATATCGCTTGAGGATTCCTCAACGGCACGTCGAGGATTCTCTGCCCGATCAGACACGATCTCTCGCGCGGACATTCACACTCGCCATGCCGTGCCGTCTGTGCTCTCCGCGCGGATGTTCACTCTCGGCACTACTCTCGCATGGTAGAGAGCTATGGTCGAGGATTTCCTCGACCGTTATTCACCCTGCCACAGAGCTATCCATATGTTATGTCTCTTCATCTATGTCGTCCTTAGATTTTGCACACCAATGTATAATTTTAAAAGAACTCTTCATAGATATCCGATGTTCGACCCGCACAAACTAATCAGCTAGACCGAACAGCGCCTCTGGTTCCAGCCAATTCACATGATCGAGCCGGAACTTTAGTTCCTTACACTGCTGCTACAGCTAGTCTACCGAACCTAAACAAAAAGTATGTGGTTTCTCAACTGCTATGTTAAGAATTTATGTACTTACCAGCTTTCTGTGTCTATCCTCAAGCATATAATTCTGCTTCAGGAATCTGTCTGCTGTTGACCAGCACAGACTTGAGCTCCTCCAGCAGATAGAAGAGACCAAGCGACGTCGGGAGCTCGAACGCGAAAAAGAAAGATTGGAGGAACAGAAGGAGATGGAAAAGTTGAGCAAATGTGAACGCATGCCTTCAGCATTACCAATCTGTTCTCACTTAGACTCGAGCGGTACAATGAGAAAATAAGAAAGGAGAAGGAAGAGGAAGAAAGGAAGTTAAGAGAAAGAGCAAGACTTATCGAAAAACGAAGTGAGCAGCTGTACGAAAAACAATCCAAGCCTCAGCGCCAGAGGTCGCCACCGCCACGAGCGCGCCAAGGTAAGTAACACGTATGTTGGAGCTTGACTAATAAACCGCGGCAGCACGCAGCACCTGCGGCAGTTATGTATGTCAGGGTGTCTTTTTGAGTTGAAAAAATCGGGATGAAATCTCACCACATGGGCTCTTCAGTTGTGTGTTTGATCCATCCAGCTGCCTTGCTAGAAAGGAAACATCGGCTCCTCAAACCTCGCAACAGGGGAGCAGGAATTGTAGAATAAAACAAATAAGTTTGTGAATAAATGCTGCTGGATTTTTCTGAAAAGTCAGTCAGTAGGCCTACTAGAGGCCATTAAGTTTTTAGTAGATCAGGCTGCACAGTGTCTGTCTACATATTTCAGTCCTCACAGTTTTTATCATATACCTCGTATCAAACCAAAAATTCCTGAACTGACAGTAGCTCGACTATTCCAGAAGAGCGTCGTTCTCCATCACCGTCGGAAACGCCCAAACTGGAATGGTGGGAAAAGAAACCTTCATGGCAGCAAAAGGTGAGCCAAAATGACAAATTCAGTGTATTAGACTATTCTCCTGTGAACCAATCAGAAAGGACCATCTGAAATGTTACAAAGAATTACTGGTTTACACATAAAGGACATGTGTAGAAAATCTGCGTCGGATTCTAAGAAACTTCATGAAAGAAACTGCTGCGATTGACAGCAACAACTTCGACACACTTTTCATTGAAGAGCTTCCATCATTGATCTATCGTACTTTTGAATATTCTCTGATTTCTTGCATCTGGCCTTTTGCAAAAATGCGAGGGCGCTCACCACTCGATCGTACCTTATGTTGAACCTCATCCTTTCTTCTCAAGGTAAACTGATATGAATCCCGCTCACTATCCACAGGCCACAATGAGTGCATCCATATGTCTCCACGGTCCTAAATGGAAGTCGAACTCGTGGCGTAAAGATTGTCAGTTCTCGTTAACGCACTGTTTTTATCGTTTACATCGAAGTCTTCCATTATTTGAGCCTCCAGATATTTTACATACAGTACCGTGCAGTGAAGTATTCGTTTTCACTTTTTTAAACGTAACTCCCTCAAAACTCAAGCTTTTGTTCCGATTTTTTGTAGGTGAGACATATCACTATATGTGATAAGGGAGCAAATTTTCAGTTGTCTAGGTGGCTTGTATACCAATTTAGAAATTTTTAATTTTTTTTGGTCCAATACCATATTACTTGTTCGAACTTCAATCTATCTAAATTTCAAAAATAATAACAAAATAACTTGTATAATAACAGACTGAACAATTACAACATCAGCACTTTGTCGCAGAACCGTTTTCATCTACGACGGCTTGACACCGGCGTAGCACGGAATTGGACTCGGATTTTTTCTTGGTAGAGGTTCCCCTACGCGATCTTCAGTGGGACGGACTTTTCGAACTCGTTGTGAGCTTTTGGGCCTTCAGCTTGACTCCGAAAATCATCCTACAGATTTTTGCTCTGATTCAAGTATGGGGACTGCGATGGCATGGCAGTGGAGGAACATTGTTGTTGCGGAACCATTGCGAGAGCGGCTTTGATTTTGCGCTTGGGTCGGAAAATGAAACACTACGGGCGACACTGCGAGCATGCGGCCAGATAGCAGTCATCCATATGTTGAGGCGCGTTTTGGAATCCATTTCAGCCTCGGTCCGATGAAGGTGATCAACCCCTAGAAGCTGCCATGCAGTATCACCGCACCCCCTGCATTCGTCACGTCAGCACATGGAACCTCGGATGATATCTGGTACCAACAGGAAGTCGCACAAACTTGATTTCATTCGTCCTAAACAGCAAAAACTTCGATTCGTTGCTCTAGATGGCTTTTTGTCACTCTTAATAGTCCGTTTCTTGTGGGCATGAGCCTAATTGAGATGCGCTCTGCCACTCTTGAGGGGGAATCAGCGGTTTCTTACTGAGCTACGTCAGAAGTGCCCAGCATCTCTCAGACAACGTCGCACATTGTCTTCGGACGGATTTAGACCGTCTGGCGTTGAGAATCCGCGGTGAATTTCGGGTGCAGCGTGATGTGAGCCACTCCTTACAAGTCGCACAATGATTCTGTTGGCGAGAGAAGAGGTCATTTTTGCTGCTTCTGGGCACTTTTTGACTTTGGCAGGTTCGATGCTCTTGAATTTCTTCCAAGTCGTCCACTGGCGCTCCTTGAACTTCGAAAATCTGCTAGGATGTTAAGCCTTTGTAGAAGCTCCGAAAGATGGCGTCACCTGGTCCTGCCACAAGCTATGAATTCCCTAATGTCTTGGGAATGTTCTGAGTACTGTGTAGGCATATGAAACTGACACAAAACATCAAAAACACACGTGCTCTCAACATGGAAACTCATCGTTTATCAACAATGAAATTGGGTGCCCGCGGACAATACTCGAAAATGAAGCTCCATTTCCCCTTGAAAGGAGGCTACTGCACCGATACGCTGCTATAATATGACTACCTGTGTGTGTCAACTGCTGTCGAAGTTTTACTGCGAAAGCTTGAGTTTTGAGGAAATTACGTTTAAAAAAGTGAAAACGAATACTTCACTGCACGGTACTGTAGCTCCTCTGATATACAAAAAAAAGTTAAGCCGAAGTGCTCAGACTGCTTGATGATAAGTTGATGATACGGTGGAATTTAATGGAAAGGAAGGTTTTATTACCATTATATTTGACTGGATCACTTCTGAAAATTAATTTCAAGATCTCGATCTGTACTGCCTCCAGGTTGACTTGGGTTTCTAAGCCCGAATAATATTAGGTTGTCTCATAAATAGTGTCGCTTTTTTTCAACCAAAAAATTTTCATCTAAATCCCCATGCTTTTACATCGATATACCATTCGAAAGAGAATTGTCTGCTCTACAAGATGTTGTGTTCTTCTTCCACCTCTGTTCCAGGTTTTCAAATTTTAGGTCCTGCGAAATGGG
>MU868385.1:196629-216613 GCA_036418205.1 Ostertagia ostertagi
CAACATCGAATCGATTCACAAAATTGCGTAAGAGCTTCAGGCTGAAACTCTTACGGTGGACCTGCTTGAGCTTGACAACGGTGACAGATGACGTCATATTCTGAAGACGGTGAGGGCAGTGAAGGAGGGCCTGCGTTCACTTATAGAGGGACACTTAGGGAATACTCTGCTGAGGAACTCCCGTCAACGACAGCAATCTCTGCGAAGAAAAAAGAGCCGAAGTCCGACATAGGCAAAATGTCTTTTTTTTTTGGCCCCCCCTGTATATATATATATATATATATATATATATATATATATATATATATATATATATATATATATATATATATATATATATATATATATATATATATATATATATATATATATATATATATATATATATATATATATATATATATATATATATATATATATATATATATATATATATATATATATATATATATATATATATATATATATATATATATATATATATATATATATATATATATAATGAAGTTATATAGCGTATAATATATACTAAGGTTATTTCCCCCCGTGAACAGAAGGCAGCCTTCCGTTCATGCTCCGTCTTTAGACATATGATGTCATCTGCCGCCCCCACCCCCCCCACGCGTCGAGCTCACCCGAGGCTCGCCGTAATCGCTCCGACAAGCTGCTACATAATTTCTTCAATGGATTAAATGTTGAATAGCTTCCCAGAGACATTAGCTGTGACTATGCAAAACCGCTTTTGACCAGCATTTCAGGGACGTCGTAATGGTCTATGGTACCTCGACGACCCCGTTGAGCTCGTACGCGAACCATGTTTCCGTGGGAAAATCTTCTGATGTCGTCGGTGTAGAAGGCTGTCATGTAAGGTTTAGATAGATTAGAAGGTGCTCTTCAATACTAAATTGGGGGCAGTCGATTTCATCCTAGCAAAGTGTGATTAATGCTGTCTGAAATGTGGAGCCAAGTGTCTCTTTTTATATTTACATTCCAGTCGTGATTAGTAATCAGTGGCGTTTTCATGTTTGCACTTCTTATGCAGGTCCTGTTTGCAATTCTCTCGTTTATTGCTGGTTTGGTGTTACTATGGTTAGGCAGGAGAGCAGCTAATGCTTTTTATAACTGGCGAATCACTCGAAAAAGACAGGTAAGTTTTTTCACTCGCTGTACTGTCTCATTTTAATGTGCGTCAGGCTGAGCTGTAAGTGGTGTAAATTCCGCGACCCGCAAAAGCCGGATTGTTTGGTTTCTGCAGCGCACAAGCCTTTTCGCTGCGCGCAAGTTTCGCTATGACTAGTGGTGGTTACTGATTCCATTGGGATGCTTCCTATCAACGAAAGCTGCAGCTTTTGGAATGACTCAAAATTCTGACAGGGGTATGGAAAGATGGAGCGTTTCTCCCGAAACTCGAAACTATAATCTTGTCCCGAAAGATTTGACTATGACCGTGAAAGCCTCGGTGCGAAGAAGTGAGGACGGATCATCTCGGCACAGACACTCCAAAATTGAAACAACTCCAGCACGATGTGAACAAAAACAAACAAATAAGCCTCGAAAAAATAGTTACATAAGCATCAACATAAATTAAAAACATGGAAGGAAGAATAAACTTTTAATTGAACGTCCACTAGAACAATGGTTATTGCTGACCTTATGCTCCTTCCTTTCGAATGTGATCCACGCGTACGCCACGACGGACGAGGAGAAAAAGAATGTAGACAGCGTCAGATACCACAAAATCATCCGTTTCGCCTGAATTACAAAAGCAATGAACCATGCAAAACGACTATTACACATCACTTCTTCAGTTCCGCTTGTCGAGGTATCATATGGGCCTGACACAGCGGGGAACAAAGTCATAAAGTGATATGCTGCTGTCAGTAAGACCGGCCAGGTGATTAAAACAGCGCTTTTTTTTCTTGTTGCTAAGTATGACACCGTACATACATTCACCACTTTCACCGGAATCACTTGCAATACTCTAGTTTATAAAGCCATAAAATGGGACGTGGCACTCCATTCAAAGAGCAACGATAACGTTATCCTAGAGGATCCCTATATCACAAAACTGCAGTAGATTTCACATCAAGCACACCAGAGGCAGGATGGAAGGATGCTATATGGCAACACATACATAGTTTCAAACATTCGGCTCGTCCCATCACGACAACCTTGAGAGAATCAAGCGAATGACGTGTAGAATAGGGCCCTGTTGCGATCCATGTCATTAGCACAGCATGTTCACATATCGAAATGAGCGCCAAAAGGATGCTCTGATATCTTCATGAAGTTTTACTTCACTATGCAGCTCCTGATCGACAATCGATGAACATAATGCGCACACCAATATACCATAAGAGTCGGATCACTCTTTCTAATTCGAATGTGGAGTAGAGATGTAAATTCGATCATGCGGCCGCACGATCTATACGTATCTACTCCACACACGATCTGCATAGTATGATCCGACCCTGAATTAGCTCAAAAATAGTCAAGGACGCGGTCTCATTCAGCAAGGGGGATGTTCAGTTGCTACCGTTTCGCTTCCGCTTTTACACCCACCCCGAAGCCTCCTTCTCTTCCAAAAAATGGATCACTTTGGCAATATGAAATGTCACACCACTTCCCTCCCCCCGCCCTTTGCCAGGGTTTACGGACCACCTGATTTTTGCTCAATGGTCCTGCCGCGATGGCTAGAGCACAGATGACGAGAGGACCCGCAAGAGAGCGCAGAGGCCATTCAAAGGGTTGAGTTCAAGTTGTCCGTCGACCCTTCCAGACGAGACACCAAGTCCGTCACCCAATGACAAATTTTCACTTCTTTCACCACACCCACGACGACGTTTTCAAACAAAACACGCCTATGTGCTCCCTATAGATGAACCAAATGTGGTATTGGTGGTATCTTTTACAAAATGCAGGACCCTGAAGTACGCAATTTAGGAGACTACGAATCTGACTCACATCACCTTTACCTTCTGCCTTTCTAGGATCAATGCTGCGGTAGGATGGAAAAGCGTTAAAACGCGATGGAAGGGATTAAAGATGTAAAAGAAGAAAAAAGCGAATGAATGGGAACCTCTGCTGTTTTCTCGATATCTTCTCGAAACGCTCTCATTTGATGTGAGAGCGACTCTAATTCCTCTGTAACCACTTTCTTTCGCCTCCTCAATATATTGCCCATTTTCTGAAAAGGGAGAGGGTAATCACTTGAATCTCAAATTTCAGAAGTGTTACAATATAGCGTTGAAAAGATAGCAGTGCCGGAACCATTTCAAGAGAAAATGTTCGTGAGAGCATATAGAGAGTAAATTGCTGCCGATTTGCAGCCATATAGTACATGGATATGCCAACCATACTATTAGAATTATGAAATGGAAGCCAATAATGCATATTCATTGCAAAAAAGCATAGGAATCGATTAACATGTACTGAAATTCAACAACGGCGACTTGAGCAGTCGTGTATGACGCTACTAAAGCAGACCGCCAACTGGAAAGGCGGCTGACTCACCTTAATATGCTCATTTTCTTTCGTACTACGACTGATTCGCAGCAAACACAAAACCTGCGCGCTTTCGACTCGCTATTACAATGCGGTGCAATATTAACAACCAATCTTGGACGAAGGCTTTGCTTACGCTAGAATTCCCTTCGTCAACAGAACGATGGTGAAAGCATCCTACTTACTATAAAGCGCTTCGTCTGTCGTTCTGTCTGTCGTTCTGTATGTCTGTCACGAAATTCCCTAGCTCCTCGGGATCCGCCTGGAGGGACCGGGTCAAGTGTGGGATGGGTGGGCAAGGTCTCACGAAGTACAAAACACACATCAGCTAAGCGGAGCCCCACAGTGGGCGTGGCGTGCATCGAAATGAACTGTACTGACGACCAAGATTTCAATTTCAGTGACAAAACAACCTCGAAACTGGGCCAAAAAGTGGGTAAAGGTGTGCATTGGTAAGTCACATCGAATTAGGGAGACCCACCCCCGGTGGGCGGGGCGTTCTCCAAAAAGCAGTGCTTTATGAAAAATTTCATAACTCGGTTGGGAGAAAGCCTACAGAGCAGAAAACAAATTGGTGTAGGGGAGCAATGTCTAAGGTGTTCCCAGCATACATGACGTGGGCGGAGGCCGCCCACAATGGGCGGAGCGCGCTCTGAAGTGTACAGCATTTTCTACAAGTCCTCATAATTCGGGCCGGAGAAGTCTTAGTGAGCCGGAAAAAGGTGGATAGAGGTGGGTGGAGGAGTGGAGGCCAACTGTCATCGGTGGGCGGGGCATGACCAAAGTGGGCGGAGTTTGCGACGAAAATTCATAACTCGGCTCCAAGAAGTCCCGGAGGGGGAAAAAGGTGGATAGAGGTGGGTGGAGGAGTGGAGGCCAGCTGTCATCGGTGGGCGGGGCATGACCAAAGTGGGCGGAGTTATCGACGAAAATTCATAACTCGGTTCCAAGAAGTCCTGGAGACCGGGAAAAAAGTGAATTGAGTTTGTCAACGGATCGCTGGACCTCAGAATGGTGCTAAAAACGTTTTATGGCTTGAACGACACACGAACTGCCATATACTCTGCTGCGAAGGTTTTTTTTTGCTTAATAAAAGCAGGCAAGATTCCAAAAGTAGCCTTTCGTGCAGGACTATTGTTTTCAGCTAGAGAGCAGAAATGGTAAGAAAGAGTTTGAGTAACTATTGCTTAATAAAAGCAGGCAAGATTCCAGAAGTAGCCTGTGTTTGTGGAGGACTACTGCTTTCAGCTAGAGAGCAGAAATGGTAAGAAAGAGTTTGAATAAGTATTTTTTTACAAGAAATCCGCAGATTTCACAACAGGGTAGCAAAAACACACTCAAAGGCACGTTTCACTCTTTATCACAGCATTCCATCGGTTGCTCCCCCTGTGAGGTGTTTTCTCACTTTGCAAAATTGCCGCGCTTTTCCTCCACAGCGGAATATAGGCGCGCTGGATCCCAGAAATGAATGGAATGTCTAGTCCCGCACGAAATCCTTTGTGTCATTTTAGCATGATATTTTCCGTGCCAGGGGGTCACAAGGCTTCTATCAAGCAAAGGGTGAGAGTTGATGGAAAAGTATGTATACCCTGCCGCCGCGCTTCTGGGAACGGGGACGCATGTATGGACCACAAAACCATGTTTCGTTTTCGCTGAACGGTTTTAGTAGTACCAAAAAAGTGGTGAATGATACCCTTGATGGTTCGATCCCCCGCGGCGACTAAATTTTGCAATCAAGGTTGGCGGCCACTTGTTGGCTTCAAAATGGTCCTGACGATGAATTGACATCTGATTTTGACATTTAGCGCGATTTGGCACCAAACCGTAGGCGCCAACCCAAATGCAAAATTTAGTCGCCACGGGGGATCGAACCATTAACAGTACCTTATGCTTCTTTTTTGGTACTGCTAAAACCGTTCAGCGAAAATGAAACATGGTTTTGTGTTCCCTACATGCGTCCCTACAATATGCAAAAAACCGTTTTGAAAAAGCGTGGCTTGCCCTGAAAGACCCTCCTTGTAAGCCTTCTGTAGGAAGCAGGGAAAGCAGAGATGCGGTAACAGTGCGGTCTGAGAGCTCCCATACAGCACTACAAAACGATGAATCGCTTAGCCTCTCAGGTTGACAGAAATCCTGAGACCGCGCCAGGGCGGAGATAGTGTAGTGGCTAGTAGGTCAGCATCCGTTAAGAAAGGCCTTAGGCCCCAACCTCAGCCATAGCTTGCGTTCTTTCGATTTTGCGATTTTCCTGCACAACAGAAAGATATTGCATTGAAAGGGTCAGCTTGAAAGACTTCGTCAACGACTTGTTAGATTCCGCGTGCTCGATCCTACGTCGAAGATGTTCAAAGATGAACCGAATCATACCCCTTTCCCAACTGAGCTCTGCAGCTTTTTGTGCATTGGTAACTGCCAAACATTTTATTTATTTATTTATTTTCATACGTCCAGTGGACGCGCTCAGAAGGTATACGGAGTATATTCAAATAGAAATACTATCAGTCGCGAAAAGGGCAGCAGTCGTCCTCAGTTGAGTTACAGCAATTAATGATATGTTAACGACTGACTTAACCAATTTGTGAGAGACAAAAACGAGAGAGGGGCATGTTCAAAAGATCCCTTGAGTACTGTTTGAACTCTGGGTCACACATATTAATAAGAATAAAAACCGACTGGAACTTCAGCTGAATTAGCCAGCGCGTGATTCTCAGTGAAAGTGCGGCGCATGGCGCATCTCGAGAAGACTCACCAAGTAGGAGCGTTCCTACCCTTTTCTGTTGCCATGTGGTTGAATATTAGGAAAGGGTGGTATAGTTGACAGCAGAAACAATCACAGACTTGAAATCGGGAAGCAGAAAGAAAGCTCACAAGCAGCCCGCAAACATTAAACTCAGCAACCAAACACCATCAAAACACTGTGACGTGAGCAAGGCACGATAGCGATAACGTCAACATTTCAGAGAACGGTGTGTCATTCCCCAGAAGATTGCAGCATCCACACCAATACGGAAAAATAAAACAGTACATATGTGTGCACATATAAATATCCTCCCTTACTTAAAACAATCAAGCAGCTAAGAGAAATAGCAAGTTGTTAATGATGTGACATGGGAGCAAAGTGTAATAAAATTAATTATGAATAATTTTAACTCAACACAATTCAGCTGCACATTAGGATTGTCAAACAATGGCTGTTTTCACGAGAGAACTTAAATAGTCGTCCTTCCTGTAATTACAACAACTGCTGGAAAACTAACTAAAGATTAATAGAATCAATAACCTACCAGATAAAGGAGAAGCGTACGAGTAAACGAAACCAGGATCAATTATTCTAGCCAGTACTAATATACTAGTATTATTACAACTTTATTCATGAAGCACAAGTGCCGTGCCTAAGGACATTATACCGCTTTTATCGGTTCTTACAATATTAATAAAAACAAGAAATAGAAACTGCCAGACAGTTCGTTTTGTATGTTATATAAAAAAGAGCTGCAGAACTTAATCAAGAGTTAATTAGCTCAGATCGTTACGGAGTTCTTAAGAAAATTCACGACAATAACAGCCGTGAAATCAATTGTTAAGATGTGTAAGGTACACAGCAGCAGATCTACCGTAGTAGAACCGGGAAGCTGTCAATGAGGCTCTCATGGACCAATGATTTTTATAATGTCATCAGTAACTTTAAAAGAAAACTAAGCGAACGGTGAGTCAGGAAATGAACCGCCTATACAGAACATTTGCAAAATTTGTTGAATTTATTTCTCGGCCATGTAGGGCGCTCCAGTTGCAGTTTTTCTCATTTTTATTCATGACCCTTCTTATAAGTACCAGTGATACAGAAGGGAGGCCTGAGAGACTTTATTAATGAACCTTGATGCCTAAATGGTTATCGTCACGGCTTCAAGCAACAAAATAGGTCACAGCATTGCCTCACCTAGGTTACATTTGACAAAAGAGGGCGAGGTTTGGTAGCGCCACATGGGTCAACTCCAATAATAAAGAACGTATTCCATGAATAAGTTTCGACTGAAGCTCCTGTGATACCACTCAAGATTTTGAAATTGTAATGTCAAGCTATTCCTAGAATAAGAAAAAGTCCCACTGTGACAGTTGAAGTTTAGGTAGACGGCTCATTTAGGTGATAATGTTGTAATAAAAACTATTCAAATTGTAGTCCAGAGATTGCAATATGGTTTAATGTGTTGTGAACGTGCCTCACGGCAGCTCACTTTTTCACCAATGATGAGGACAGGCTTCTCCCTCGATGCAGCTTGTCATTCATTGATTCCACATTCCTCATTTCTCATTGCGGAACCAGTTCAGGCCAGCTGTCTTTTCCAACAGCTTTGTGAGGTGTTTTTAGATTTTTCATGTTGTTTTTCCGATTTCTGCAATGCGATTTACTAGATATTGGAGAAAGTCGAGCAATCAATGGTGCACATACTCTACAGGCTCACGTGCTTGGTATTCGCTCTAGAAACTGGTATGAACTGATAATCAGCGATAGCAAACAAATTATGTCTCCAGTTCCGCTATCCATACTTTAGATTTGTCTATAGAGTAGATCTGTGTGGTTTTCGCGTTAGAAATCGTGTGCGAAATTGAGTCGCGACTCCAATAGACGCTACTTACCTACCAGTCCACCTTTTCACGAGCCCGCCAGAGTCAACCCTGCGTTGCGCAGTTCGCAACGGCACGTTGAGAGATCCTCAACGCACGCTGTATGGGCGGAGACGCAGACGGCTCGAGCATGCGAGTGTGAATGTTCGCGCGAGAGAACGTGTCTAATCGGGCGAAACTGCGCAACGTGGCCGTTGAGAACTGCGCAACGCAGGGTTGACTCTGCTCCGCCCCCGATGATTGCGATAGTAGAGGCTAACCGCTCTGCGTAGTAATGGAATCGATGAATATGAACGTAGGTAATAAAATTGATGGAAGTCTAGCATTTCGTGTGAAGCTTCCCATGTAAGCAGAACAGCAATTTCTTGGGAACCTTTGGAATATCCTATTCTCATCTTTCATATTTTTTAAGTGGATCTTAAAGGAATCCTTCACGGAAAAATCATGATTCTATTTCAATTCACTGGCTTGAGACTCATTATCCACGATAAGAATGAAAAGAACAGAAGTATTGCTTTCGTTTTGATTAAAAATTCGAAAAATCGAAAGGGCTGCTACGCGTTCAAAGTGCCCACGGACGTCTTTCACAAATGCTGGCGACGGGGATGCTCCACTTGGTTCTTGGAGTTCACTAGAAACTCTTTCTGGCCTTCTGCTTTATTGCATTCACATCTTACACTTCTACTCCATCCTATTCTATCGATCGATTTGTCTCTACTCTCCGAAATCGCGCGCTTTAACCCGATTCTTTCATTGCGTCGCCTGATACGTAGCCGGCCAAAGGCCAACTTCTTTCCATGCCTCGCCTTTGGCTCCGCCCGAATTACCTTCGATGTCCATAGAGTGTAGTTTTTGTACGTTTGTTTCTCTTCGGAAACCGAATCTTCATGCGTGAAACTTTGTGTGCTGTTTCCAGTGATCACAACTGACACATTCATGTCAGAAAGAATGCAAGAATTTTCCGCGAAGGATTCCTTTAACCTTTGAGAGCTCCAGCCGCCTGCCTTCGATCATACTGTCGCCAAAATGATCGTATTCGGCAAGAGCGTTGAGATCAAACTTTATTACTTTATTGTCAGCATTGTCGGTCAAGTCCACACAAAAGTCTAAGTATATCAAATCTTCGCTCTCTGCATTACTTGTGATTCAATCGAATGGCAGACGGATCTTTCATTTGATGACGAGTTCTCGTCATTACTTTCAGCTCCGTCAACATCTGATTGATTTTAGTTTTCACAGCTTTTTTCAATTTCCCGATGACTTTCATCTTCGAGAAGATTTTCTTTTGTAAGCGCCCCAAAATGGTTGAACATTCCCCAACACTGTTTTAGTGTGAAGGGTGAAACTCGAATTCCATACACTCGACAGACTTTTTTGTCCAACATCTTACTGATTTATGAAAAAAAAGCTGAATAAGAAATTAAGGAAATTGGGAAAGGAGAGAGGGTAAAGAAAAAAAATTCAAAATTCCAGCTCAGATGTGAATGGCATGGCCGAGATCTGAGGGTTCATGTTAGCGGCTGCCGATGAAATTAAGAACGAACCTCATTAGGAGCTTCTATTGTTGCCGCCACGCCATCTAATCAAATTCGGCTTGTGATTAGTGCCATTTGTGACCGGTCCTGCCGTTGTGGCCCATCTGACGCGTTTCTTCTTTCCAAGTGTTTTGGTTCCACGCCAGCCTACTCTATTTGTATCCTCATTTGTAGTACTCTTCTTTTTTGTCGCCTTTAGCATGCTATCGCCACCACAGCTACGTTGATGGGAGGAGATGCTAGATTCTTGAATATTGTTGGGGGAGGCACTTTGAGAACTTGGATAGGATAGGAGTTGTATTCTGTGTACTACCCTTCAACACCGCTCATCCCACCCTCCCGAATGGGGTGGAAGGTCTAGTAGGTTCAAAAAATGGGCGATACGAAGCGACGCTAGCTAGGGTGGGAGGGATGGTTGGCAGTCACCGCCGCAGTGCGCGGCACGTTCGCGTTTTCTCAGCGGGCTAGTGTGAACACGTACACTTCAGCTTTTCACGCATTTCAAGTGAATCGCCCCTTCCCCAACTTCCTTGGGCCCGATGTAGCAGCACCCGGAGTTGACGGACTACTTGAACTCAGCCCTTTAACCGCCTCTGCGCTCTCTCGCGGGTCCCTCTCCTCTCCAAGGCTTAGTCCTAGGGCATTCACCCGTTCTCTAATCGTCTGTGCTCTAGCCATCGCGGCAGGACCATTGAGGAAAAATCAAGTAGTCCGTAAACCCAGCACTCGGTCGGGGATGGAGACTATCCAGGGGCCGACGCAACAGAAGTCGATCGGGGACTGATCCCCATCCCCAGGCGGGCTATCGAAGGATCGCGTCATGCGAAAGGCATTTTTTCAACGAATCTTTTGACGCGACAATTCGAAACGGTCCACTGTTATAGGCCCCGTTCTAGGAGTCGTGGAAAATGGTGGTAGGTCCTGAAGCGCGCTCTTTCCGTTGTGAGGCGGGATAAATTCCTGCAGCAACGAGCCCCAACTTTGAGGATTCGTCCCTGGTCGGGTATTGCGGTATACGGCCTCTGAACTGCTTACATTCCCACTAGCTTACGCTTTCCGCTTTTCACTGAAAGGCCAAACGTGCGTCTTCAGTGAACCAATTTTCTATTGCTAAAAGGAAACCTGGTGAGTGAGCATTACCCTTATTCATGATGTTTGGTGTGATTCCAAATGTGTCGGATGCTGTGAAGAATAGTCACCCTTCCCAGCGGCTCATCAACTAGGTACATTCGACCTTTTTTTCATTATAACTTCACCTTTACTGGTATTCAGTGCTAAGAAATATGACATCCATTTCGCTATAAGTTAATCGCAACATTTCACTTGCCAAATTTGTTACAAAGTTAAGTGTAAGGTGCTGACCAAAAACTAATATGTGTTTCTGATAGGCACTGATATCGTTTTACAGGCAAACTTTTGACGATTTTTTATCGACATTTTGGGTTGTATACAGTGCGTTTCAAAAGTATGTGCACACCCTCAAAATTCACGTTTGAAAGGGAACCATGAGGTTTCGTGCTATGAAATCCTTCTCAATCGATTTCTCGTAGTCGATAACCTATCAATGGAAGCAAAGCAGATAATATCGCCTTCACTTTCGAAAAAAATTTTGGATGAAATTTTTTTCTTTGTTTCAAAAGTATGTGCACACTTAACAAAAGACAAAAACATAGCTGAGATTAGAAATCAGTGGGGCCTCCAGAGTTTCTGATTAGCTCAAACATCCTGTCCGGCATAATCTGAATCACGTTTGGCATACCTGTCTCGTCGCTATCGGCCCAAACAGTCTCTACCGCCTCCTTCATCTGGCGGTATTATTTACTTGCGGTTGCACAGTTACGCCGATGATCAAGGGTCCCGGTTAGGGGTTGCAGTGAGGAGGACACACAAGACAATCTATCGCTTCAGCACCATTTGGTTAAGGTCATTATTTGGTAGATTGCGAAGCATCGAAAGACACGTTGGTCCTGCTGCTAAAGATGCAATTTTCGCTCCGCTTCGCTAAGTAAGGGCAAAAGTTGACATTGGAGCACTGCTTGGTATTCTTCACAGTTCGTACGCAAAAATGGCACGGCAACTTCTGAATTTCCGCTGATTGCGAAACCGCCGCAGACCCATCAACGGGCCTCTTCCGAAATTCCTTCTCGAGAGCACGAGCGACTCACGGCCAAGCCTCTCCAGTAGTAGCAAAATCCACCCGGCCCGTCAAGATCGAACTCTTTCCATGAGTTAAGATTACCTGAGGAGAGAAAGTCCATAAAAAGTTGCTTGTTTTGAAAATAGGAAATTCTCGAAAAACCGTGTCTTCGCCCGGTGTCCTATCCTATGTTGCCATGTCTGTACGAGCAGACTCCAATGTGGCTAACTTGTGCTGGGCCTTGAAGTGAGTAGCCTTTCTCAGCGTCTGTCGAGTGGTGTATTCATTTGAGCGGATGAGGGGCTTAGTGGTCATTTTCGAGGCTGGAATAAAAATCTGAGCTCGGACTGTCAATGAAGAATCCGACAGGATGTGGGCTACTCTTTTGTTGTTCTGAGCAGTCAAGGATCGTGGATGGAGCGGAGTGTGTGCTGAGTATAATTATCAGGGTGCCAGATAAATCTTCGAATGCATTAAGGAGAACACACGAGAGCTGCGCACACTAACCAATATGCTGCGGTGGGACTTGCTTCATTACCTTATCCAAGGTCACTCTCCTTCACTTATGATAGTTTGTATGATGGAGTAAAAACAGCAAAGTTCCCATTTCTGCAAGATTCCGCCATCAAACAAGCGTCCTGTATCAACAAATCCCAACAGGTAGTACCTTTGACTACGGAAGTGTTACACATATGTATCAGCAGTAGTCAAAGAATTAAAGAGCGTTTTGGACAGTGTCGCCACGTGTTATTCTGCAATCGCGACACTCTAGGTTACAGGAAACAAAGTAGACGCGCAGTATTTGGGTACATGGAGCTAGTATTTGTGCTTTTACGTTCTCAACTGCCAAGCGCATCACTTCAGGAGGTTAGGTGGTTCAAGGGCAAATAGAAAATAGCCGGGAACTCATCATGCCGATGAATGAAATTACTGTTTTTTGGTAGTGTTCACACCATGGTTTGCTTAGTCCATATGTTTTAGACACGGTTAACTTTTTATCCGGCGGTTACGTGAAACTTCGATTGCAGGGAGTGCACTCCATTGTTTGCGCGCTATTTTGTGCAGAGAGCCAGAAGTCGCGAAAAATGTCGCTTTAGTTAGTGAGTCCATTGTACGCGAAACAACTTTCGACTAAGAAGTTCTCTTCAAACGCAATGTACAAGGTGGCCGTTCGGCAGGAACAATCATATCTTATAATCATCTCTTCAGTGCTTCGCAAATATTATCAAAAATCGTTCCACCGTGCAGTTTTTGTCCTGCTATTCTGCTTTTCATGGTTAACTACTTGCAGGATGTGACATGCATCGTCATCGCTGTGGCAAGAAGGACTCCTTGTTATGCGCCTGTCTCCTCACACTTCTTGCCATGCTTTTCTGCTACTACTCTACTCTTCAAATCTCAGAAAACGAGCAAATACCTGTCAAGAAGAAATCAGCAGTGACGGTAGATTTTTGCACCTTCTGACTTCGATTAATCTCAAAAGAGAGCTTTCAGCACCGCTTTTTTTTCTGTCTGAAGTTTAGGAGAGTGGTAGACAACGCTGCGCTCTTAGCCAATGTTCACATAAAGTGCTACTAAAATGCTCAGACGATGAGGAAATAAAAATCTCTGCTACGCACCGGAACCTCTCACCATGCGCGCGGCGGCGTTCTCTTATGGTTAGCTGATTAACAGGGTAGTGAATGCCGCGTGTGCGACCCCACTTATGCGTTCGCAGTCGCAATCGCCGCTTCCTGACTCACGTCCAAAGCGTAATGAGATTGAGAAATTCGGCTCAGCTCAATAGGTTATCGGTTTAGGTTATCTGGGAAAAGCCCCAGTGTTGCGAAACAAAAAAGCAACTGATATACAGGGTGGGCAAAAATTACGGTAACAGGATAAAGTGTTCATGGAAGAGCAATTCGGCCAGCAAGACACACGTGGACCCCAACAATGTATTCATAGGAGGTCACCAGACAGAATACAACATCACTTCTTGGACTGGCCGCTGTTTGCGTTTATACCTGAATGAAGTCATCTCGGGAACGCATATGGCCTGTTGTGTAGGTAGGTGACATCGAGCTTACCCTAGGATCTTCTTTAATTCGTCGATGCTTTAGTGATACTCGTAGTAGCCCATCGTCTTCAGTAGACTCCACGGAAAATAACCCACTTGCTTTAACACGGGAAAATAAGGTGGCCCCTCGTTCAATGGCATGAATTCGGAAAATTCTGCAAAACCCAATGTTGCACAATATTTGCTTTGTGCACAAGCGGTCTACCTTGCTGTTGTGTCTAGTGATTTCTCTCCGGGGTCTCTTCAACCAGGTGCATTTATTAGGTTCGAAGGAAATCGAGATGTTTGGTTAGCGCTCTTGTGCTTGAATATCGTTCGAATAGTTTGGCTTTCAGCCATAGCTAGGATCTCTCGTTGGGTCAGATGAAAAGGGCGGGCAGAAGGACACGAGATCTGCATCAGGGAGGAAGAAGGACTGATGTCAGTTTGTTCCTTTTGATTCGGCTTGATTTAGACCAGGATAATGCTAGCCGCGCAACAGCGATGTTCCGTTTGTCGAGGCGGAGTAGGACCTTTTTGAGACGCTTGTCATCGCTCCCCTCGAGGTAATAATCTAATATTGATATTCTTTTTTTTCGTCGGTATTTATGGCGCTTTATGTTTCATTCTGGTACTTAATGTTCCGCCATGTGTGTTCCGACCTACACTGCTAGGTACTAATCCCACCGCCATGCCTTATTGTGATGTTTGAAAGGCGACTGTTCATGATTCTACTTGCTTCATGTTCACTGTTTCAAAGTTCATTTAAATGTTCGTGATTCAATTTTGCTTTTTTTCTTCTTTTCAGTTATAAGCGTAGATTTTGATCTCAGAAAATGGTTTGCCTACTTAGTTCCAGTTCAATTTCCTCTTGTTTATTTCGAACCTTTTTGAGATTATAACATTAAGTCGCTGACGGCTATGTTATATGGCCTCTACATTTATTAACTCGCATCGGACAGGTCTTGAAGGCGTGCATAACGGTAATCTTGGCTGCCAGATGCGAGATACACAGTTCCACCTAGTCGTAGATAGCTTGATAGGAACTCCTAGATCGTTGTTGTATTTGTGTAAGGCTCGTTGTAAATTCGCGATAATTCAGTGTAGTGCCGCTATTATGAGTAGTTATTGCCGTAAAGATCTATGGTTCTCGAACCTCGTTGGGCTCGCAACGTGAACATGTTCCTTGAGATGAGAATCTTCATGATGTTCAGTTAGGGGTGCTGGCTGCTAGGAGTATTGGAGGTTTGTAGGCTGTATATTGATTATTATTTTATTAGTGAACAATAGGCACTAGAATGGTGCTCTTCTATGCATGGAGCCATTCGGTTTTTGGTTTTTTTTTTGGTCACAAGGGAACAAGTAATTTACATCCTTGCTTGTGGCGCGCGGATTATGTTCACGTCAAACGATAGTGAGTAAGCGGTGCTGATGGTAGAGTAAAATCTTGCCTTTTTCTTTGATGTTTGGTTTCTCGCGCCCCCTGTTAGTAGTAGGCGGCGGGGAGGCGTTGAGTTTCACACTCTAGAAAATTCGCGGCTGGGTAGACAAGTGGTCCTCCTTTCGGAAGTGAACACGGAGTGCACTTTCGCGGAATACACAGCGTCGTCAGACCACTTAAATTTGATCATTACGGTTCTTTGACAGACGCACACTGTGCAATATGTCCAGGCTGGAGAATTTGGAGGAAAGCGACGACACTTTCTTCCACACTGCTTGCTGGATATCTCCAACTCACGCTTGATAGTTTCCGCTAGCCGGTTTTCTTTCTTGCAGCCAAACGAAGAACTCAAGAGGTAGGAATTTACATGTACTGTGCGTGTGATTATGGAGAGTGCATATGACCGAAAAACTTGCTTATTCAAGCGTAATAAGGAGAAGTTCTACAGTAAACTTGGATACTATCCTATTCAGTCACAGCACAGACTTACAAAGCGTTCGCCTCTCAGATCTGCTCTTGTTAGTCCTAATTCTTGACCTCAGTCGCATATTATAAGATAATGAGTGAATAAGGGTGAGTGAGACTTAACAGAATACAGCTACTGATACTGTTGTAAGCGTAGATACATTCTCGGCGCAAGTAGAACTGAGGTTGTTGGCAAGCGCTGAGTAGTACATAAGATCATGAATCTCGGAGTTGGGTATCTGATGAGTTTCTCATCGCTGCTTAGATCTCTCATATGTGAAGTAAGAGCCCTCGCAGTTTTAGTGACTGAGCAGCGTGTTGAAATGTTTGGTTTCGATGCGCTTTAGAATATATTCGGTTTCTGCTAAGATATTGTCTGCATGGTGGCTACTATGTAAAAGATTTTGAAAGGGGATGACCTCTCGATGACGGGGGGTCCCGCAGAATTGGCTTATCAGGTCGTCGGTAGGGGGTCCTCTAGAAACCATATGCAGCAGGTAAATTTCGGCAAAGAATGATTATAAAAATTTAATTTCTTCTTACTTTGTATTCGCTCTCTCGCTTAGTGAAAAATGAGTACGGTCGAAAAGTATGGTGAAGGCGAATTAATATAGACTGGAATACTCTGAGCAGGGCATACGAACTCGTCAAGCAGATGCGTTGTATACATTAGGTATATTAGGAGAGGGTGTATTACACTTTGCGACATAAGTGTATTAGCCCCCCCCCCCGCTCGACGGTAATTTGGGCTAGAAAAGTGATTGGTTATTAGTATATTTTAGGGTAGTTTTCAAAATGTTCATTTGAAGTGGAGTTAAGCGGGAGATTCTCGTTCGCTCAGGAATACATTCCTAGTTGAAAATTGCACGATAGCGCACGACCTGATTCGCGAGTATCGTGGCAGAAACTTGTGGCTCGAGTCCGCGATAACTACGAATTGAAGGTGGGGGGCTTGATGTCTGATTAAAGATTCACAAAGTGTTCGTGAATATAAGCGGATGGAGAGCAATACGTCGAAATTGGGTCGTCTAGAAGTAGAATGCGCATGCGTTTTGGAAGGAGTTAGAATAAGAGATGCTGCTCATTACAACGTGATCTGGCAGCAATGCTAAGTGTATGTAGCTTTGAAATGTCGAGTGTTTATTAAGGGACGACGGCGTATCGTGAATTTGGCTTTAAGCGAGCGTGCACGCAGCAAGTCTTCACGGTCGGGTGCGTGTGACGACATTCACAGTTACCTGGAGAATCATTTGGAGAGATCTGGTCAAGTGTGTAGGCAGGCATGGGTCGAGAAGCACAAAACACATCAGCTTAGGCGGGGCTTTCCACGGATCTGTCGGGTGCGCAGACGACGAAGATTCAAGTAAGCTCCTAGGAGATCGTTCTGAAGAGGGAAAGAGTTTGAATGTGCACCGACTTTGCTGAGTTTAGGACGGGAGAACGCGCGTGCCAACTGGCTTTCTAAGTGGGTCGGGGAGAAATATATGTGTCCGCTGGAGAATCGATTACGCGGAGCGGAATATGGTTCATGGCAGGCTATCTAAGATTGTCCTATACCGCTCAAGATGCCGGAGGTACCGCCCCAGACTGGTGAATGTGTTCTTACACAGGGGCGGAGGGGTGGAGAGGAAAGTGCAAGGCGGGCGGTGTAGTGGTCGGAGGTTGACTTCAGGAGTAGAAGAACCTCGTGTAATAACATTGCAATTCCATGTGTGCACAATTCGCGGCGTTTTAGCACCGTGGAGCATCGAGATTGGGACAGGGGAGGATCGGGGGAAGGAAGCCGACACTTATTTGTTTGCCGACTCGCTCGTATAGAGTTAGGTATCCAGAGTGGGGTGGCAAAATGGCACTTACGGAAATCATAAGGGGATGGAGTTCTCTGACAAGTCGCGCACGGGATATGGGGGATAGGATTAGCGCAGCTTGCGAGCGCTAAGGGTACCCTACTTAAAGGACGAATTCACGATGAAAAAGCAACCCATTTCAAATTAACCTAGGGATGGTGAGTGGTACACGAAAGAAGGAAGAACCATGAGAAACGGCCCAGAACCCGAGAAATGGGACCCCTTCCTTGCCCGTTGATTTGAGCATTGATGCGACTCTCATCGCTGTGCCCTCTTCAACACTACGCTCTCTCAGCTATCTAATCACTCGCCACGTATTGAACTACGGCGAGTGATCAGATGATCGGTGGGCGGAGATCGCCGGACCCGCCAGCTTTGAGGCATGATAGGTCGCCGAGGTCAAATTTTTCCATGCGAATTGCGCGTCAGTTCGCACCCTCAGGAGGTCCGTGGGTCCCTCAACTAGGTCAGTTTCCCTTTCTTCGACCTTCATTCTAATCGTGAATTCCTCCTTTAAACTGACGCCTAACCGCTACAGTATGCGCTGCGACTCGTCCTTTGCCGCGTCTGCGTCTCTTCCTTCGCCGCGCGACGGGCCTCTTGGGGGACACCCTGAAACGGACACCACCCTTAGATGAACTTGGCTATGTGGGCGGGAATATTTGTCTGCTAACAGCACCTCGAGTCATTTCCACGGTGGGTTTCGACCCAGCTTTATTACGGATACCTCAAGTGTCCGGTTTTGTTGATGTTGCTACAAAAATCGACGACAAACTAAAGTCCTCTTACCACTAGACGTGGCGTTCCTTCAAATCGATACCGGAGCCGAGCTCAGCAATCTGCAAGCAATCTTTCCTCCTGTACAGTATTTTCGACATTTCTGGCCAGAATGCAATCGCTCTTGCTCTTGCGAATCCACCTAGTTGTGGAAATTTCTCCACCAGAAGAAATGATGGAGGGTTGGGTGCATTTTCCTGCATTTTCCGACCATCTGCTTTGTTGGTTTCGGAAATGAGATGGCACTCTTGCATATGATATAAACAGCAGTTGAGCTCTTCACTGACTCGACCGCTTCGACGACCTCGATTTACCCAGATTCTTTAGCAATATTCCTACGGTCCTTGGTTGCGGTCTATTTGAGAGCGGAATGTTTCAGTCACCCTTTCGGCAGAATGAGTAGCCTTTCTCCCTGTCCCAGGCCTATGCATGATGGATCCATTTTTCTTAGTACCGTTTGACACTCTTCAGCATAGATACGACTTCTCCAAATTTTTCAACCCCCAGCTTCCTTCATTCTGGGCTGGAAGCTTCCAAACGCTCACTAGCAAATGCACGCATATCAGTGACCATGATGGTGGTTATGCTATTGATCAGTTGTTTCCTAGAAGAGATAAAACTTGGAATAAACAAAAGTGTCGAAATTGCGACAGAATTATGAGACAACCCAATAAATGTAGGGCAGAAGTTGGTAAATGATCTCATGAAAATTCTTCATATGAAAGTATTCGGAACTTGATGGGACCATTTCTTTTTTCTAGCTTGTAGTTCTCATGCCTGGCGCTGTGAACCGCTTACTTCCAGACGCTTTTAGAGTTTGAGTTTACCGGTCCAATAAAGAGCATGAAAGCGAATAGGGTAATGCAGTTTGTGTTTTATGGCTTACGTTATATATTAAAAAGGAACGTGAAAATCGTTACCGAAATTTTCTTTCTTTTTCTATTGCCAGTTTGCTAAGGTTTTTTTTGGCATATTTCCAATTCATTACAATCCTCAATTAACCAAATTTTCAGATGCGGAGCAGTCCCGTCTTGATTTATCAGCCTACTGATTTCGCTTCTCCTATTCTGCACGGTTCTGCTATTTTTCACCAGGAAGGGTGTCAAATAAGAAATTGCATATTAACTTCGCTTGGTAAGTAGTTTAGTGATGCAAATTCATATACATGTGCAGTTATTGTGAAGAACTTGGTTTGGAACACTAACGCACCTGAACAAGCGCTGACCAGTACCCACTGTGAAACTTCGAAATCTCGCGAAAAATGTAATTTCGCGATTTTTTTTTCGGAATAGTTCGGTCTGAAATCAGATTTTCCCAATTTTGAAGACATTGTTGAACCTGATGGTGGAGATCTGCATGTGTTTTTCCTTATTCAACACCTAGGCCACAGCGGCGCAACTATGTACGCCGCCACCTTTGCGCCTAATCGGATATTGTGGCAACTATGTATGCCACACCCTTGCGCAAATGCCCGATCTCCTCCTATGCCTTTTGCGCTCATTTTGTAGTCTATACATCAACATAACCTAAAAGCACGTCGCTTATAGAATGACCAAATATTCCTTAATTTGACACAGGTTTTCTAGGCCTTACTCAAATGCTATTCAGTTTATTCCTTGC
>MU868385.1:220366-231620 GCA_036418205.1 Ostertagia ostertagi
GGAGTTTTTTTCAGTTCATTTGATGCGGAAGTGGTAGTAGAGCACTCCTATGATGACGCAGCTTTCGAGCATAAAAAGCGAAAATTCGTTAGAGGAGAAGCAGCCGGTGGGCGCAGCCTGTAGGCAGGGGAGCAGCACTTCTACAAAGTGCGGCTTGCAATTCTTTTCAAGTGCGTTCCCAACCGGACATTGCCTTGTTCCACGAATGAGATGTGATAAATGTGTATTTGTTGAATGGTATTTGAACTGTTCAAAAATGCTCATTCGAGCGGAGATGGTGTGGTGACAGGAGGGGCCACTGCCGCGCATATGGTCTCTGGATCGAATCCCAGCTCAAACCCAGCGCGCGTCAGCCAAATTTCTACAGATGATTAGTTGTTGCTAGGAGCGACTGTTACTACACAAAACACATCTGATAACTTGATAACTTTTTTTAAAAAAGTCGTAGTCTAAGGGTTAACAGGCAGTAAGGAGGCGCGATGCGTAGCAGGCGGTTATATGCTTCGTTTTCGCGGCTTGTATCCAAGGATGCAACATATTTGATTCTCCTCTTTCTTTCTCTTTGGTTTTACTTTCTTGAGGACCTTGGCCTGAAGCAGACAGTTATACCTTCACTGCACAAAAAAAGCAAGATGAAGGGAAATTGTTAGGAATCCCTCTCATGGAGATGTCTTTTACCGATCACACGCACGTGGACGGATGCGATTCCGAAGTGAAGCGCTGAGTCCCCTGAAACGTCTTCATGAATGCTGCTGAAGAGCTCTCGACTTTGTTCTCGTTCCAGGAAAAACACGTATGGTATGTTGGATCGTTTCAAACTGCTTCACAAACAATCATCGAATGGAGTACGCACGGCGTCTTTCACAGTATATCCAGGTTAATATGCTCAAGCTTCAATTGACATACTTTGCTTAAAAGACAGAGAAATTCAATTGTAACGACTGTGAATCATATCACATCAAATTACCTGTTATTGCTAGCTGCATATGATCAACTGACCCTACGTTTGTGTGTGGTTAGGTTTGGTAGGGAGAAGGACGAGAAGAGTACTACAGCTGCATATGGAACAGGGCACTAGAAGGTACATTCTAGACAGGTGGACCAAGCCTTACGTGAGTATGTAGACTAGAGCTATACCTTGGAAGGAGGAGGATGAGCCATTCATACAAGTACATTCATACATTCTCACAAGTTTGGATCAGCGAGGCATGTTTGAAATGGAGGGAGTCTGCTGGGATCCTCCGCGATCGAAAATGCTCCAGAACGTTTGAAGGGAAGGCCTACAGGATAAGGTCTACAATGTTGTATGGCAGCGAGTGACATATGGTAAGAAGACCACAAGATCATTCGATAATAAAAGCATTGGAGTTAGCATTGGACCGGAGTACAGGCATGTGACCAAGAGGAGACCGAGGAACGTCATTAAGAAGGACCTCAGTGAAGTCAGAGCCACGGCAGTTCCTAAGGCAGGACCAAGCGGCGACCTCATACGGAAACAACAGACTCCGACTATAGGGAGAGTAAGGCCACCAGTCGAACTCTGTAGTGGTGAGAAACACAATGATCACAACATCTACATTTCGTGACAGAAAAGCAAAGGAACAAAGGTTCGAGCAGACAATCAGACAAAGCCCGTCGCAGTAAGCTGAATAGTTTTCTAGAAAAAATGCTTACTTTTCTAGCCATATTTGAAAAGTGTTAGGTAGCAACAGTAATTGCGGATTCGACCCTTTTCAAAAACTCACATTTTTGTTGAAATTGAACTTTATTCCGAATAATGTTTCCCGCAATTATCTACAGCAGTATAGTTAAAGTAAATTTGAAGGGAAACGGTAAGAACTTTATCAACAACCTATTAGCGGTATGCTTAGTAAAGGTCATGTGTAAGTGGAGGGCACATCAATGAGAATTCAGTCTTAATGGAAAAGAGAAGTTAGAGCTAGTTGTCGGTTTGGTCAATTTTCGTCGGCTTCCCATTTCGCAGGCCTAAAATTTGAAAACCCTGGAACAGAGTGGAAGAAACATAGCATTTGTAGAGCAGACAATTCTCTTTCGAATGGTATATAACTCGATGTAAAAGCATGGATTTAGAGAAAATTTTTTGGTTGAAAAAAAGCGACACTACTTATGGGACAACCTATCATATACCCAAAGCTTGTTTGTTCGTTTCTGAAGTCGTGTTAGTGTTTGTTGTTTCTGAAATTTTGTCGCTTGATAGTGTAGATTTGTGTCTTGTATTCAACGATTTCAGTATCAGTTTTAGGTTGACATTTTCGGTGCCTGTGGCAAGCGAAGCCTGAACAAAGTGGAGGCCCATCGTACGATACGGGAAAATTACAAATTCTACCTGGCCTTCGAAAACAGCAACTGCCATCAATACATCACCGAAAAGTTTTGGATAAATGCTCTAAGGTAGTGATATTGGAATAAAGCTCAGATCTGTCAAAACTGCCCATATGCCGAGACCTGGATGAGCTGGTGAACACTCTGGTTGTGGATGTGATCACTCTACTTCCTACTGAAAGTGTGATAGTGCGGCCAAGTTCATGAATGTAAAAACCCTCATAAGGTCTATACTATGGATTGTGGGACTAACTGGGTTAGGTTAGGTTACCGGTTTTTCTTCATGGTTACAACATCCGATCGCGAAGGACTGGGTCATCTTGGGTGTAGTTGAAGCTCAAGCTGTTGGTGTTGCGTTTTATGTGATTGTTCTGAAAAGTGGTAGGGATATGTTGTCTTCCAGGAACGATGCCATCCCGATTGTCATGGGTGCTCCCAAAGCCGACTACATAAAAGTGGCACCACCTAATTCATTCATTCATGTCGATGACTACACTCCAGAGCAGCTGTCTCGGTAGGCAACTAATGACACAACGACGCCATGTTTATGCAAAGGCGGAATGCTTTATGAACGGTTTTCCAAGTCCTTTATGACTAACCAGTGTTTAGGTACCTCCTCTACTTGGATAGGAATCGCACTGCCTACAATGAGTATTTTGTCTGGAAGGTTGGTGAGAATTTAACAATCTTTACAATTTTTCCACACATGAAAATAAAAATTCTCGCATCCAGTGTCTTCGACCTCCTTCTTGAAAGCCAGGGAGGCATTTTATGCAGTTAAAAGTGGCGGCCGTCAGCACGCGTTATATTCCAGACATTCTCACCTCGGCGGCTGAATTAGCCAGTCCTTCCATTTTCCCGATTAAGGTTCTTTGCTATGAAATCAGCTCGGGAGAAAGAAAAGGGTCGTACATCGGCTCGGGCTAAAACAGTCCTACCCTCTCCCAATGTAAATTACCCTGAAATCTCGTAGCACCTTGCAGAGGACGCTTTATGTGTAGTGTTTGCCGCGATAACTTTTTTTTATTTGTGGTTTATTAATTAGTTGTTTTTGCAATATTTATCTCTTTAGAATAAAGAAACTTGTTAGAATAATAGGGCGGAAGTGGTGTAGTGGCAAGTGGCACGCTTACCACGCGAGCGGTCCGGGGATCAAATCCTGGGTCGTGAGTCGCCCGGGCCAACCAAGCCTTCCATCCCTCCGGGGTCGGTTAATTGGTACCAGACTTGTCTGGGAGGATAAAAACACTGACTTGTACATCGGCTGGCCCCCGCAAGTCATTGTATAGGCCACATCGCATTCAAACGCCACTACGAATGTACAAATGGAAGTAGAATGCGTGCCGCATCCCAAAAAGGGATTGATCAACGGCAAATGCTTTATCCTTTTTTTGATTAGAATAACATGGCCAAGCAAAAAAAATGAGCGATCGACAAACGCATAGGTTCTCTTGGAAAAATGAAAGCGGACCTAAGTGCTCATATCTATGGAAGTTCAGAGCATGTATGTGCTGAAATGTTGAGAACTGATTATTTGCCTTGATGAAATTTGAAGCAAAGGCCTCTCAAAAACTAATGTGTACGTATATTATGTTTGACACGTTGCCATCACATGCCGACATCACAAGTTTTGGCATCTTTGCCCGCGTGGACAGTAGCAATTTTACGTGTGACTATCATGGTTTCAAAAGTCTTAAAGCCTACAGCAAAGGGAAAAGCTCTGAAATGGTCAGGGGGTCAAGTGTGCAGTACATAAACTGATCACGTCACGCCTCTCTTTTTTTCTGGAATTGTTGAGTTGTCCCTGAGCCTCATGCGTATCTTCTTTTCGAGCGATTTTGTTATGGAGGCTCCTTACACATAATACTTAGTGTTAGCTTTCGCTGTAGTAACAGCTTCTACTGACCTATAATACTTACAAAGCATATCTCAACAGTCGAAATCTTACGCAATGTTAAGAAAGTTCGGCAAACATCAACTGCCCAGGCCGGTTCTTTCAAGTAATTAGGAAATCTGCGGAACAATGTCTTACGACGGCAGGTAAGCTATGTACTAAAATAGTAACCTTAACCCAGTGCAGTCGCTAGCTAAATTAAAGCCATTAAGAAAGAACAGTGCGCGACTTTTCCACAGTACGTGCTTTCATGCTTTTAACGTCATCGCACGCTTTATCTAGCCAAGCAGCGTCTCCAACCATATCAGTGTCCTCCACCGCTCAAAGGGAGCTTCCTTGGAAAGGAAAAGTGTTAGAGGCACTCGCTATCAAGCGACTGTCTCCAGAAATAAACAAAAGAGAGGCGCTCGATGAGACTAATAAGTTAGCGGTGGATACAAGCACGTACTGTGAAAAAGTCACGTACTACTTTCTTAGTGACTTTTATTCAGCTAGCGACAGCACTGGGGTAAGGTGATTATCTTCTTGTGACATAATTGTGCTGAATTAGGACATAGCTTGATTTGCCGTCGTGAGACATTGTTTTGCTGATTTCTTCATTAGTTGAAACTATCGTCCTGGTCAGCTGATGTTTGCTGAACTTGTTGTTAGATTCTGACTGTTGAAATATGCTTTGTAAGTATTATGGATCTGAAGAAGCTGTTACTAAAGGGAAATTTGACCAACAAATATTGTATGGAATGAGTCCTCAACATCAAAATCCCTTCAATAGTAATTTTGTGTTGAGTAAACAGGCTGAATTTTCTCAAAACTGTCGCCAAAAAAAAACGTGTAATGACAAAGAAGAAGCAGAAACTATTTATTTTTGCCAAAATGGCGTAAAAAAGCACGAACCCTTGATTATTCCATTGAAAGCACGTCTCGTGCCATCCATATGAAGCTCTACCTACCCTAATTTCCGGTAGGTAAGCCCGCGCCGATATCACGTAAAACACCTCCCGCTCGTGCAGTGTAATTTTGTACACCTTAGAAACTACCGTAAATTTGCCTATAGAGGTAATCGATGCCCTGATTACGAAAATGACTTTCATTTTTAGCGGTGGCGCCATCTGGCGCCAGTTGGCGTCACCTTGTCACGACACCTGTTTTCACCAAATTTGGTGTAAACTTCCGTAGGGGTTATTTGGTGTCCTGATTACGAATATGACATTCATTCTCGGCGCTGGCGCTATTTGGCGCCTATTTTCTGCTCGTCTGCGCTCTCCAACCGAGAAATATGCGTTGAACAACGTTAATGCCAAAAACGAATGTCATATTCGTAATCAGGGCACCAAATAACCCCTATACAGAAGTTTACACCGATTTTGGTGAAAACAAGGGTCGTGACAAGGTGACGCCAACTGGCGCCAGATGGCGCCACCGCTAAAAATGAATGTCGTTTTCGTAATCAGCATATCGAATTACCCCTATGGGCAAGTTACGGTTGTCTCTAGATGTACGCAAGTGCACTGCACCAGCGGAGGTGTTTTTACATGATATTGGCGCGGGCTTATCTACCGGAAATTAGGGTACTTCTACCATAATCTTTCATATGAATGTTCATGACAACAACAGGAAAACTAGTACGGAATTGAGCAGATATTTTTTTAAGATTAAGGAACCTCCGCCTACTGCTTATTCCAGAAATATGGTCGAGTAGTACATTCCGATTTCTACTGCCGTTTGTGCGCTTTCGTTCAATCACCACCTACTAAAACCTACTCAAGTCTCGACGAATGGTGGCAAGATAGTGAAGACTGCGAGAAATATTCGCGTTGACAAACATCTGAAAGAATCTCGTTGTGTACATCGTTTTTGTTGTTTTATTTGTTATTTTTTGAATGGGTACAATTCATTCACCAAGATTATACCTTTTTGCATCGATTACTGGGTATGAAGCATTACATTCCTATGGTCTTTTATGTTTTCGTGCACTACCAACTGCCTCGTCAGGAAAAGCATCGATATTCAGAACTACATCCATACTCAGCACCAGATTGCCTGTTAAGAGCTGGCTGAGTGAACTCACAAAAAGGCTCATTTTCCACTTGAAAGCGTCGTTCACGATTGGGGTCTTCCCACGTTCGTTAGCAATATATCACGACTTCTGTCCCATCAAATTTGTGCTAAACCAACTTGCCCTAATCGAATAGCTGATGATGTTCTAGCAGATAAGCTTTCCTCAAGCAACTCTAGAATATTCCTTTTTATAAGGTGCATGGTAGGCATAAACGTCTACAAGTGCATTTTGTCTACTTCTTCAAGGAATGTTTCTCCGAATTTGAAGAAAAGTTCAGAGACGCCTAATCTGAAGAACGATTGCTCACATGCTCATCACGGTCAGTATTCTAGCACTTGGACAACAATGTGATATCAGTTCGCACCCATGTAGTCAATTTCTTTTTGCCCTATCTTTTCCGGACTTCTAGCATTTATTCTATGGGTCATACCTGAGTAACTGTACCGCATTGTGAACGGCCTGGACCACAGAATCTTCTACTTAAGTTCTGCATAAACATTCTCAGCACTTTTTCCATTTAAAGGCACAAGTAGCGATTATATTACAAGAGAAATTTGAATTTCCTTTGTGTGAGATAGCAGGACTTTATCACAGGAGTGGGGGTACTGTCGCGGCTTGGAAGGGTGCGACAATGGAGCTAATGCTTTTGCTTAAGCGCCGTGTCCGTTGTCATTTTTTTCAACCGCATCAAACCGCCGCTTGCATACGACGACTCTCTCGCGTTTTTCCTCTCCTCGCAATACAGACTCTTCGTCGTGCCTCGAAGGAAAAAATTTACTTTTTTGTGCCGATCTTTACAAATTCCTCACTCACTTCCGGTTCACAGTTCGTGCCAAATTTTTGAACAAAACATCACGCCTAATATATCCGTGCCTTTGAACAATGCGGACATAATAGTTTTACGTCTACACTACAGGTACCGATCAAGCCTTATTTTCAAGATGGTCATTAAAATTTTATTGGAACTCTTTTCCGCAGCTCCACAGTTTTTCGCCTCGAGTTACTCTCGATTTCTCTTCATCCGCTGCTTTTCATTACTATCCGAAACTCATAGTCTATTCTCATTTTCATGCGACCATGATGACAAGTGCTTGCTCATGCGGATTAACCCTTTGACGACAATGGCACCCACCGGTGGGTGCCACCTTAAAATTTCCTTCTTTGTGCATTTAAAACATTTGTAACACCCCAATAATTATAAGCAAGTTCCATAATATCTATGGCTAGCACGACTTACAGAAATGTTTACTAAGAGCTAATTTATATAGAATTTTAGAATGTGCCATTTAGCTCGCCAGCATATTAATTGGGGTTTTAAATTATTAGGCCGAAGATTAATTACTAATCAGGACTTCTTCGTCTTCTCATAGCCCTCAGATATGGGAAGGGGTTTGAAGTGTACCGAAAATTCTCTTGGACACTTAAACTTTTAAGGTTTTGCCCTCCTTCCCTTTGAAACGCGAGTTCCCCGTTCCAAATTTGGAATTCTCTTGAAAATAATTCACAGTATGAAAGCCCAGAACTGCAGTTATAACAGATAACTGTTAGAGTCGATGAGCGAGAGCTGGGCGCGCTAAAAATGGTCCCATGAGCAAGCTACGTGCAAATCCGCATTGTCGTCAAGTTAATATTTCTTCTACTTATAATCTACTTTCACTATATTTTCTGCACTTCTACATACACTGTCATGTGAACCAACAAGAATCGAAACAGGTCCGCTTAAATTTAGATACAAAACAAAAAAAACGCGCCTTGTGGCACAGCGAGACTCCAACAGGACCGGGGCGACCGCGCTAGAAAAGATACACAACCTTCCTGCAGGTCAAAGATTCAAAATGTGTGCTGCTACCGGCGTATTTTCATTTTTATTTTTCATATTTATTTTCGCACAGTAAATGCGCGCAAACAATATCACTTGCAACCACTACATATAATAATAATTATCCAAACGGTAGGATCAAAGAAGTAGTACAAAACACGAGGCGCTAAACTAGAGAAAGCTTTTCAGACTATTGGGGATGATCACTGGATAGAATTTGTTCATGACAAGACCTGCATTTTTTGAAGTGTAGAAATTGAAAAACGAATGTGGTGAGCAAAAGTATGTAATGAAATGCAATGAAAGAGTGAACTCTGAACATAACTACGCCGCGATACACAAGGGCTCCTGCTGAAGCTCCTCTATAACTTAAATACAGACGTCAGGTGTATCCAGGGGATGCTTACAACGACAATTAATTCAATTGGTTCATATCATGCGGTTTTCAGTATGACTGACGATATGAAGTTCACCCACACTGAGTAAACCCTGGAAAGACTCGACATAAGCTCCTGTCATGGCTTCTGCTCGTAGGAGCAAGGTCAAGCGCCACGTTGGGCCGACGCTAACCGGCACGAACGTTCCAACTACTGTTTAATTTAGTAATGCTCGGCACCCTTCCATCACAGAAAACCAAGAGAAACTTTTGAAGAGCCAGCGACAGAGAAATAGAGCGAGGGATCTTCGGAAATTTGTTGATTTCACATCTTCTGAATGAGTATGATGGGGCCCTGCGGTGATGCGCATGCATAATTCATAGAATGCCTTCATTTGGGTATATAATTGGATCTGTCATTTGATGAACAACTAATAAATAACGATGTTTGGTTAGTGTGGTTCGAGACCATCACTCACTATGTTGGCTTTTCGAAGAGCGCTTGATATTCTAGCCGAAGCTGTTTCAGCCATGAGATCAAAGGTGAGCTCCAACCAAATATCCATTATTTTTTGGAATGAGTGCATTATTCCATGCCTAGTAATACACAGTTATTGGAGAACTTCCAATGGGTGCATCATGACTGCCTTTTCGAGTGTTCAGCAGCTCTATGGAGCAATTCCGGTATTTTGTCAATGTGGTGGAGTGTCAATCGGCGGCACGTACCATACACACCCACAATTCTGGAGTCAAATTCCAAATCGAGAACCGTCCCTGCCAGCCAAGCCTTCCATGGTCAACTTACTGCTCCCAAACTCCTCAAAGAGGATCACACTGATTTGCACACTTACTGGCTCCAGAAACTGACAGTACAAGGTCAAATCGCCTTTAAAGGCAAGATTCGGGATAAAATAATGTGGAAAAGCGTAAAAGCGTTCAGTTATGAAGCTAGAGGTGGGAGGTGGTCTGGAAAAGAGAAGGAAAGCAAACGAAACCACCGATTACGCCCCGTACAGAGACCTCCCCTATTTCAGCCGCATTCCACCTTGGGATAGAGAAGGGGCGCGTTGGACGAGTTTCACGAACCTAACTCTAGTTGCTCCAGTGCCAATGAATTGGGTCGCAATGGGACCGCTCTCCCAAACAGGGTCAGTCCTATCGTTGTTACTTTTTCAAAAATTTTTACGACCCCCCTCCCCCAAGGTGGACTTTGATACGACCCCCTTTTCCACACCTCGACCACCATCATTCCTCTCTATAGTATTTATTCTGATACACTCAACGGGCGGAAGTGGTGTAGTGACAAGTGGCGCGCTCACCACGCGAGCGGTCCGGGGATCAAATCCTGGGTCGTGAGTCGCCCGGGCCAACCAAGCCTTCCATCCCTCCGGGGTCGGTTAATTGGTACCAGACTTGTCTGGGAGGATAAAAACACTGACTTGAACATCGGCTGGCCCCGCAAGTCATTGTATAGGCCACATCGCATTCAAACGCCACTGCGAATGTACAAATGGAAGTAGAATGCGTGCCGCATCCCAAAAAGGGATTGATCAACGGCAAATGCTTTATCCTTTATCCTTTTATCAACCCACCAAAGCCCGACCCACTTTTTCCCGTCAAAAATGCCGTCGAGCGGGGGGTGGGTACATAACTATAATCCCACGGCTTCATTTTCTAAGGGGGAGGGGCGGGTATATACGCACGCTCAAACGGCGAATTTTTCTCTCCCAACTCACCTAGCCTACTACTCGTGAAAACTCCAACTTTCACCACAACCTCACATGTACTTTCACGCGACTGAAGCGGTCGACCCCGTTTATATGATCAACAGGACGACCCCGTTAATAATAAATTATACGATTGACCACTGCCAAATGCGCCCGCGCTTTTCAAGCAGCGCCACGTGGCAACCGACAGCGGAGGGTGGGGCTTGCGGACGAAGGTGTGAGCTCGCTTTTGTCGCGCACTTTCAAGCCGCAAAAGGGGCGCGACATCAACGCTTGTCCGCCTGTCCTACTACCCCGGGATGGAACAGGCGAGCGCACCTAATCCAGGAGCGTGCCTTTAAATGCCACTGCCGTTGTGCATAGAACTGACATGCGCAGCGCAGCGCACCAAAGAGGGGGTTTGATTAACGTTTGATGCTCTAGCCTTTGAAAACTTGAAACCCTAATATTGGCTTAGTGTTTTCGCCAGAAAGGTTTTTTTCTGCATTATTTTGCTTCTCAACTGCATTATGTCATTTGAAAGAGAAAAAAAAAGATTTTGAAAAAAGAAAAAGTTTTTGTGGACAACTTTGATAGCAACTGTAAGAAGTACACCTGCGCCGCGCTTTTGGTTTGCGATCTGGTCCGTTTAAACTCGCAACTATTAGGCCGATTCACAACTATGTAGGAGGGCTCTTTCGCCGTTCCCTTTGAAATTTGAGAGTTGATGATTTTTGCAAAAAAAAAACAAGCTTCTCCATTTTTTATAAATTGGCCCTTGGAAGCTTTTTATTGATAAATGGAGAAAGTTTATCTTCGTGAAGAGATGGCAAAAGAAGTTTTCACAAGGCACGTTCCATGACTGGGTTAAGAGGAACAGCTCTTCGTAAAGCCGGAAGTGCTGAAACCACAGGAAAAGTGCGACTCTCACGACCAGAAATAAAACTGTGTCAAAAGTACTAGGAATTTATTATTAAGGTAATTCTAGGTCTAGACCGTTGACTGGATCGGCACTGCGCACGATGCAAAAGTTTAGTGTCTGTGTCTCACTCTTTCG
>MU868385.1:251021-298204 GCA_036418205.1 Ostertagia ostertagi
TAGTAAAACCTTCTTTTCGTGAAGACCTGCTTTTGGCTCTACAGACGTCTTTTCTCATGGGCAGTCCAGTGACTCTTACGTGTATGGTTCACATAAAGAACCCAGCTCTCGTCTTCAGCTATATCTTCCAAAAAGTCCTTCCGATGCTGACGAAGCAGGAGAGACTCAGCGACCATGATTCGGTTGCTCTTGTCGGACTGACTCAGTTCATGTGGTACCAATCGCGAGAAAATATCACGATAACCGATATCATGAAGATTCTTGAGAACCGTTGTATGGGTGCACCCCAACGTTGTCGCCAACTCACGGCTTGTTGCATTCGGCTGCGACTTCAAAGCGTTGAGTAAGAGCATCTCATCCCATCCCGATGGCCGACTAAGACGCTGCTTATCTTCGAACGAAATATCTCCAGCTGCGAATCGCCCATACCAGCGAGACACTGTGGAATGGTGAATGACATCCTTCTTGAGTGCAGTAGAGATATTAGCCGCAGCAGCTTTAGCAAGGTGCCCTGCACGAACTCGTAATAGACAATATGTCGAAGAATGGCTTTATTTATTAGGGAGGTAAATGGATCAAAAGGACGCGCTAGGTCCCTTTTCACCCTATTACGAAATCCTCAGGACACCCTACAATGTTCAGGCGCCAAAACATTCGAAAATATTTTGACCTCACCATTAAAAGGGTTGTTTAAAGTGTCGCAAGACTTTCTTTCCAACCTAATACATACAAGTAATGATCGACAAGTCAATGCTCGAGAACAACTGGCAAGGGAGGGAAGGGGAGGATCTTGTGTCATTTATAACACACACACATACTGCCTCTTTAATGAAGATGGACGATAGAACGTTATGAGACGATCACTCCTTCCTGAGCACGCCACGCATTCTAGTCTCATTCGCAATTGTCCCATTTGAATTCAACTTCGCCTATGCATTGAGGGGGGCAGCCGGTACAAGGCAGCGCTTTTATCATCTCGATTTGGACGCTAGTCGACCACTAGAGGGATGGAAGGCTCTGTTGACGTGGGCATATTGATCTGGAATTCAACCGCTTACGTACTCTGAAATAGCCTCACTATGACCTTCTACGTACAGGCTCGCCCGTCACTAAACAAGTGGACAAATATTTCAACGGACGAAACAGCTTCTCAAGCATGACAAGTGGTGAGAACGCAACCCGCATGACGAATCCAGTGGGAGCTCTCCAGCAAGAGCTGTTCCGGTTCACGGTACCTCCAACTTCAATAAAGAAAATCCAACCGTGTACTACGACTGTAAATTTGTGAGAACTAAACCATTCTTGCCTATGACTGCAAATCGTTTTCTCTGGATTCACCATTACATAGATCGATTGCTGGTAATTATTATCGTAGTAAAAGGGCTGTTGATGATAAAAGTTGATCACGAGATTTGCTTTTGAGCTTTCCAGGCTTTCAGGTTCGGCTTAGTCAAATATTTGCATCTCGTTTTTATTTTTGTTTTTAAATCTTCTAAATTCTGTTGAATTTCCGCTGAAATGCTATTCAAGAAAATTTTTGAGGCCATCTCTATTTGACTTGATCGTAAAATGATCGTAAATTGTTCTACTCTCTACATACTGTTTTGTATAGATGTACAATTATTTCTGTGTATTGCATTCTGCTTTGATTTTGAAAAATTGGTCAATTTCGTCTACAGCTCATTATTCGATATCACTGATGACGATGTGATTATCAAACTTTAGTGTATGATCGTGCCATTTCTGTCCTCTGTTAAGTTTCTGTCCGTTGTTATGACACTGTTCTTTCAATTCTCATAGCCAATATAAAGTTTTAACAAGGTCCGCATTGGAATTCCGGAGGAATCAAAGAAGCTCGGTTTCCTTAAACTTTCCTAACATGAACGAAATGCTCTAGGAAGAAGTTGTATAGAGATTTTGCGGAATTCAAAAAATTCATATTGGTTCACGTAGACGTTCTAAGCTCAACAACAGGGAGAGGTCTGAACATCAGGGTCAACCGTTACGTTTAGACCGACCATTGGCAGCGCGACGTTGGACCCGAGTTGAACCGGCTCTCCGCAAAACCGGCATCCCGCACTCGCCTTGCGCGAGGCCGTTTTTCTTCTCCCTGCGTACGTTCACATCTCGGCATTTCTCACCTCTAGAGGAGACGAAAATTCAAGAAAAACTAGCTCAATCTTTCAGAAGAAGAGCTGCTGAAATTAAGATAGCAGCGTTCTTCGGATGAATTACCTATGTATAATAGAGCTTAGCGTTCTACCAGGCAGTAAAGAAACAAGGCAGGATTCGAGGAAGGCACAGACGCTCCAATTGCTCAATACCTTCCAGAACCCTCTTTTTATACTCTTTTGCTAGGATGTATTTTCTGAAGAGTGCCCCCCCCCCCCCCCCCCCCTTTACAGCAATCAAAAGCCAAATGCGTTTTGGAGATTGAGTTGTAGATCTCTTTTTAAAAATTTCATCTCAAAGGGTAGCACTAATTACAATTCGTAGCCAAAACTGTACGCCAACAATTAACATTTTTGGTTTAGCCCATAGGAAAAGTGCAGGCTGAATCAGTGAACAAGCACACAAGTTAGCTTCAGGCACCATCCGAGTATCAACAAGCTGCGTGAGGTCTGAAGCCTACACCTCTCGACTGAAACTAAGTAGACAGACATGTGGCTAGAGAAGGCTATGATCACGCAGTGTAAGACGAGCCAGAGATCTTCCAGAAGTCACGACCACACAAGCTGGGCGAAGCCTTGTAAGGACAAGCTATGAGCATGCTCTAAGTAATTTGTGATTCTGAAGTTTGCCCCTTCAATTGTATTTACAAGGGTTTATATGTATGTGAGAAGTACAGGATATAACTGCGGAACAAATATGCGAAGGGACAATGCGTGGATGCAGCTCTGCTCCAGAAAAGAGCTAGCAACCCACCCTTTTCTCCGGGTCTTCTCGCCTGTTTCGTTAGCATAGCACTGGAAGCTAATTAAAGAAAAGATGTAGTGGCCGTGATGGACATCCTGCGCACATGGTATAACTACACATGCCGCGAAGAGAAAACTTCAGAGCCAACCTGCATCCCTAATCTGCTCTACCCATCACCTTGCCAAGCCTCCCTCCAACATGATTGCCGTCTGTCGCATTTCGTTAAGTCATTCCGGAGGGCAAGGAATTACTTGTTTATCGCTCGTCGAAGAAACTGGAAATGGACATTGGACATCTGTCTTTTTAAAACTAGCCGACTTCTGAGAGGCTCATACTACACCTGGTGTGCAAAACTTAAGGACGAGATAGATAAGGTGGTCCTAACTTATTAACAATTAGATGGAAATCGCGATGAAACGGTACGGACATAATTGCTAGAAGACCCTCACGGATGCATGGCAGCCGAAGTGGGCCTCACTATGTTCCCTGCAATCCGCTTACATCTGCAGGGCCTGAATGGGTGGCCAGCCCAGAACGTTGGGTATCGGGGGGCAGGACGGAGGCGTGCAAAGCGGCGGGAGAAGGACTGTGGAATGTGGTGGTGTTCTTGATTACATCAAGTTCTCAGAGAGCAACTACTAGGGTGACTTTACGCGAGGAAATATCATTGCGGAAACTGAAAAAGGAAGTTGTGTCCAGAGTTTTGTAGTCAACCACAGCATTGTTTTTTGTGCATGAGCAGGCAATGTGACCGCAGGCCACTGCTGTCCGCAAGAGAGAGGTTGGCGTCATCGAACACGCGCAGCGGCAGAGTGAATTGCTAGGTTTTGCTGCCAGGCAACAAATGGACCGCACGGTCATCTCATGCTGCAGTTGCAAACATTTATGGGACTGTAAGCCGCATGGTAATCCCAGTCCGGACACGGCGCAGTGGGACCGTATAGAGTGATCTCTCTCATGCGACAACAATACTGTACTCATTGAATGGCACGTCGTTGGTGGACATTTGGTACGAGCCGAGACATGGAGATGGAACCAGCGATTAGAAAATCCGTATTCTTCCGGTCAAGAGCAACTGAAGGTGAGTATGATTCTTGACTTACCCTGCATATGGGGAAAATGGAACGTGTTATCTACCAGGACATCGTTAACAATGATTGTTTGGAGTGCATGCGACATGCTGTGGGGAGGCATAAAAGTTGTCGGAGCGTAGTGATCCGCAATCAGATTGATCGGTTACGACTTCTGATCAACTGGTGCTTGCGTGTTGTACCGCTTTATCTTTGTGCATCTTCGAAAGGGTTCCCTTGGCCCTCAGCTTCCAATCGTATGGAGTCGAGTGTGCGGAAGTATGAGCAGCCTGAGTTGGGAAAACTCTTGAAATGTGAGCATTTTCGGTACATTGGTGAAGCCAATTTATTTCCATCCAGTCTAATTCTAATGAGCACGCTGTGCGGCATTCAAATGAGCTTTGTAGTGCACATGACCATGTGCCAACAATAGTCCTGACTGCGTTACAAATGCGGTCTCCAAGGGAATCGGTTACTTTCCTCAAGAACTCTTAAGCTAATGCTTACGGCTGTATGGAAACCGTAGCAGAGCATACCTTGCAGGTCGTAGTGTTTATACACACCATCAGAACCACTACGCCTCTCTTTTGAATGTCTTACCATGAGTTGGGAGAAGGCCCTTCACCTTATGACCGCTTCTGAAAGGTATTTGCAGAAAAATGTCTTTTTCAATCGAGAGACCGTTGGCGCTTTTCTGTTAGTAATCTCTGCGCTGTACCGAAACATTTCCTCCTATGTGCCAGACTTGTCCACCTAGGTAACTAGCAGTGAGATATCATGTGAAAGTTCTTCCGTCCTAAAGTTTTGCACACCAGTGTAGCTCTTGCCGACCAATGGCAGACAGTTGTGAGTATTGCGGATGTAATTGTTCGGGAAGTAAAGTTGAGTGGAAAAAAAGATGAGCTTCCATGTGGGTCAAATCCATACTTCTTTACTCGCCTAAGAGATCACTTTCGCCGTTAAAAAGCTTATACACTTACACAGCGAAAGTATCGGAATGAAACCAGGTTCACGCACCGCTATGGACCGCCAACAAGGAGGCGCTTAGGTGGATCGTACAAATGTGAAAATCGTTCAGACGTGACTGCTTCGTTTACCGGACTACTTGATTTTTCCTCAATGGTTCCTGCCGCGATGGCTAGAAGCACAGACAATTAGAGAATCCCTAGTCTAAGCCTTGGAGCAAAGAGAATCCGCTACAGAGTGCAGAAGCGGTAACGGGCTGAGTTTCAGGTGGTCCAACCTGAACTTTCAGCTCTGTTTAAGCGATTGGCAACGCATGGACCAAAATGCACTCCCCCCTCACGTTCATCCCCTCCAGAGGTGAATATAGGCTTGAGGATTCCTCAACGGCACGTCGAGGACTCTCTGCTCGTCTAGACGTATCTCTCGTGGGACATTACACTCGCCGTGGGCGTGCCGTCTGTGTTCTCCGCGCTTATGTTCACTCTCTGCACTACTCTCACATGGTAGAGAACTACGGTCGAGGTGATCCTCGACGTTATTCACTAGATCACCCTCAGTGCTGTGTGAGCAGCGGGGTCGTCACAAAAAGACATTCCTTCATTTTTTAACTCGGAATTTGAAAAATATTTCCCAAGAACAAAACTGAACGCTCTGAACTTAGTGACCGGGAAGAACGCATAACACTCCATAAACCTTATAAATAGCCTCGACCAACATCAGAAAAACCATGCTACCATGTGGGTGCACAGGGCGAGGGAGTCGGTCTCATAGGTCCTTTACAAATTGTGACTCATTACGACGTGTGATGTGAATGCGACAATAAGAGGCTGTTGCTAGTCACAAATTAAATAATCTTCAAAGAAACTATCCACCATTAGATCGATTTAAGAAATTATGTAAGCGGCTTAAGGCTGCACATTAGATTCCTTGGATCCGAACGGTGATGGAAAGATGACGTTGGCATTCTGAAAACGTTGAGGGGGGCAATGGAGGGCACATTTCAAATATAACAGGACATTTCAGGAACTTTCTGTTGTAAATTTTCGTCAGCGCCGGCAAACTGTAGGATGAAAAAAACGATGATGTGCGGCATGCCTTTTTTTGCACTCCGCCGTAGACGTGCTTTAGGTAAAACTGGTGATGAGCCGAAGAAGCTCCCATGTGAAGCCAGCCTCCGGCATTCATTTCTGAAGATAAGCCAGAGAGATTCCATCAATGGTGGTCTATTTACACAATACGCATTTTCCCAAACAGTGGTTTAAACCTTTAAAGATTGGTCGCCAATATAGTAAACACACATAAGATAGCAAATGTGAAGTTATTGAGAAATGAAAGAGAATACATTGAAAGAAAGACTTCCCGGAACCAGGTGTCAGATTCTGGAAGCTCAAATGCATACTTATGCATACAAATGCATACTTAGAACATCAAGTGAAAGCGAACAAGCTAACAACAAAAAGCGGTGATGCATATGCACTCACACTAATATTTAACAGCATGCAGCTCACACAAACGATAGTTATCGATTGTGTGTAAACAAGAATGAGAGCAGCTACAGCTATAAAGATATGAATTGTTTTTGCATCCACCATCGCAGAAGAAAAGAGATCTAAGAAGAAAATCTGCTTGAACGCGTATTTACAACCTGGCTTGCATAGAAGTATTGTGTTGTCTCATAATTCCTGTCTCAAATTCGAAACTTTTGTTTATACAAGTTTTATCTCGAACAAAAACATCAATAGCACAACTACCATCATCGTCACTGATATGCGTGCATTTGCTAGGGAACGTTTGGAAGCTATCCGCCCAGAATGAGTCAAGCTGGAAGTTGAAGAATTCGAAGAGGTTGTTTTTGGCGTGATCGCAACCTGTAACTTTCTTTTCTGGCAGATGCTGATTCAGGGCGCAGGGGAGGCGATAGTCCGATAGAGCGATGCCAGTGTTATATGATGGATGAGGTATGGTAGCCCTGGCTATCTCCCTTAAAACGTGGCGAATTGGCATTGTAATGTGAAGTCGGGCGTTCTTTTGGAGGAAGGAGATTATAAGACGTTTCTGACGATTCCTTGGCAATACCGAAGCCAGCCTAGAGGGCCATTCCACGTTGACTTTTGCAATGCTTGTCTTCATACATTGGAGTGGTCCCTAACCAGGTCATTCAGCGAATCCAAAAAACCGAGGTGATATTCCCAGAATACGAGGTTCGGGCTTTATTTGAGGTGGTGCCTCCTGGCTAGATACCAGACGTGCCGCATGTTGTTGTCGCAGTGGACTCGTGACTCATCTCCACTGTTGACCGGTTAGGGAAGGCTCTGCTTTTGCCGACAGATGGAATTTGCCCCAGACAGTCAGGCGTGCTTCTCTCTCATGGGGGTCGGACCATAAGGTTTCTATCATGAATTTATTCTGCAGCAGTCCTTTCCATACTGATGGGGTGTGCTGGTGCATCGACTGCGCCCAGGTATTTGCTACCATACCCTGGCAGCAACGTTCAGAGCCACTCCCAATTTATGGGGCAAGGGGCCCTCATCACAAGTGACCGCAGGCCCAGTATGAGGTTAGTCTTCACAGTTCGGTTCGTCTTTGCCATTGCGATTGGACCACTAGCTCACTCAGTACCCTATCAGTAGCAGGGACTGGGCCACACACAACCACTGATACTCTCTACTGTTCCCCTTGCAATAGGGTTTATTTGAGGATCGTAGAGCAAAATAATTAATTATTGACACTGACCTATTTTATTCCTACTTCATTGAAGCGTTAGGGCTTACTCTTGCGAAACCATGCTGTTAAGGCTCTTGAAGCACACTTCAACATATTACCGCATTTTGCAATGAAACGGTCTTAGACGGAAGAAATTTGAAATTGTTAGGAATGAGACAAGAATTATGAAACAACCCAATAGTTTCACTACCTCAAGAAGTACGTGTGGAGCTGTTCTAGTACGTTATATAATAGTACTAGAAAACACTATGATGAATCAAAAGAATGCGCTGAATAACACGACGCTGGAATATCACAAAGCAGTTGTTAACGGTGTTGATTCCACCATATTCCATTTCGTGGAATGCCGCCTTGTGCTGACTTCCGTATCCTCTCTGGTATCCTGCCATTTATTAAAGAACTTTAGCAGATGCATTCGATAAATACGCTGCGTCCAAATCGTGATCAATGGATTGATCACCATTCCTACAACCAAGATACGGAAGAAAGCGTCCGTCAGTTGATGTACCATTTCTGATCGGCATGGAGCACCTGAAACTCTCGTATAAACTAGTATATGTTGGAGTTCCAGGAAGGAGATCATCCCTACTATTTAACGACGACCACCGCTATGCGCGCACTGCTTAAACGTTTTCCATATTCTCTCATCAATAGGCATTAATCCTTCAGCGTTTTCATTATCAGTAATGAGAAAAATGTTTTTCGGATCCAATAATGTACATGGACCGTTGTGGAACAGAAAGAAACGCCAAATAAATCAAGAAAAACTAGTCAGCTCCATGTGAAAGTGTGGTACGACATCATACCACACGGCCGTCAGCGTGCTAAAGAGGCTCGTGCTCGAAGAAACGAAGTGTGAGATTCTCGCGGTACAGAGCGAGACGGTAAGGACCTAGCAAGATCCCGCCAGTGGAAAAGACCACAGTCGTACAGTCCCAAGCGGATAGCTGGTACAGGTACGTGTTGGAGGATAATAGTGCTATAGTCGCTCCCTATCGAATCTACAAAGCATTCATATTTGAGAGGCCATATCATCTAATAGTTCCTACTTAGTTCCGATCCAATGCCAGTCAAGGTTTTTTGCTTTCACGATGCCCACTATCAGAGCATAAACTCTGCTTTTGCCGCTACCTCATTCGAGGGGGAAAGGAGCTGAGGGTACTAACAAGGAGTTGAGGGTACCACTTCGCGATTATGGATCGTTCCACCTCGATTTGCATTTCATCACGTTGTCTCCTAGCTCCTCTGCTTTCCTTTCCAATGGGCTACCGTTTTATTGGATCGGCTGTTTTTAGAGGCACGGGTTGCGACTGGATCCTGAGAGAAATTCATTTCTTGAGTAAGGTATGGGACCTCTAAATGAAGGTGTGTGCTATCTCCACTAGAAAGACAAGGGGTCTTATGCGTTTGCTCAACCAGTGCGACATTTGGAGTTCTTATTTTCTTCTCATTTGGAGATGTCGGTCAGACTCTGCGATTGCATCTCGCGATGCAATCACTCTAGGCAGAGCGACTGCATCGCACGATGCAATCGCGATGCATCTGCCAAAAGTGCAAGATCGATACCGATGTCGACTGCATCGATGTGAGCGGGGCCAATCGCCCGTCGCTTGTGCACATTGCAGGAGCGACTGCATCGCGCGATGCAATTGCAGAGTCTGACCGACATCTTAGCGAAAGTAGCATATATTGCGTTTGCGTGCGTTCTCTCTTGCGTTCACTGTGTCGTTCCGTCGTCCCATGGTCGCACTCACAAAGAAAGCCTCAGTGTTTTCTATTGTGCTTTATAATTTCTACCCCACTGCCGTTCCTCTTCACACTTCTTGTCTGATTCAAGAACACTGTTTGATACCTCCCTCCCCCCCTCACCCCCGTCTTCAAACAATGCAAATCATGAGAATGCGCATTTCCCGTGGACGTCAGTTTTCAGAGGAATCAGTCGCGATAGACTTCTTTGCCTCCCAAAAGTTTCTTGATATGCTAAACTTTTCCAAGGGAGCCAGTGAATGTTGTGTCCGACGCAAAATATCATTCAAAATACCATTTATAAAAAAGTATAGAAAAAACTCACACAAAAAATTCAATAAGTAAAGAATTCGATAGGGCAGGCACGTGAAGAATGTCCATAATGTACTCGAAAACAAGAAAAAGAGACGATGGAAGAGTTTCTGAACGATTTCACTCGAATATATGTTCCATGAGTTACTATATTAACTAATTAACATTTATGGCGAATTTCGGCGCACGCAAACGCTAAAAACTAATGGAATGCGGGGTTAGGAAGAAACACAAAGATTAAGTTTTAGTAAAATGTTGGGTTGTGAACGATATTTTCGCTTTAGGCACTACTCGAACTAGCACCTCTCGTTTACCGAGCGTGCCCGCAACAAGTTACGCAGGGCACCGTTTCGCGCTAACACCTGAGCTTAATGCAGCAGTTTTGTTCATACCTCCTTAAGGAACATTCGGACTGCGTCGTTAAAACAATAGATATTGATAAAGCAAATATATGGCTCAGATGAATCTGTCACATAATTACCACTCTTGATTACACGAATACTCATTACTTTTTGCTTCGAGGACTGATTTCCATTCAGATTCTTGAATGCGTGCAGCTGTAGGCTGAGGTTAGTCCCTGTTCTGAGAGAGTCAGCCATTCGCAAATCTGTGAGATTTTCCCTAAAGTCACACCAATTGTCAGATGAAATCCGCAGCCGCTTGATATCTGATGTGATCGCAGGTCGACGGGCCACTGCTCTTCACCGCTTGTGTTCAACTCTTGCCGTCATTAGTGTTTTTACCATTGCCCCTCACGACTACAAGCTTTCGAATTGGTTCTCTTTTTTCTTGCATATATTAGGGTGTACCAAAAGTTTTGCAAAAATTCAGTCGGTTTGTTCAACATAAAATTACTACAACAAAAACGTGAGATCAATAATCAACATAGTAGCCCTCTTTAGCTACGACCTCCCTCCTCTCCTCCCTCGAATAGGCAGAGCACTGATGCACCTCTTCAGAAAGAAGATCCATTCATCAACTGCAGGCTTCATCTCCTGACGGTTGTTTAATTTTTCCCTTTGGTGTAGGCCTGTAGGCTTCCTAAAGCATGGTAGTCGCACGGGCTAAGGCCAGGTGAATATGGAGGATGGGGTAGCCAGGTGATACCAAGCTGTTCCGGCTCCTCCGTCGCCGTCCTCGGGTGGTGTGGCCGAGCATTGTCCATGACCATGAGAAACTCTCTTGTAGTTATTGTATAATGGCGGCTCCGCACACCATCTCTCGCAGTTGTTCACAGAATACTCTTGTCGTCGCAGCAGTACCCTCGGGTAGCATCTCATAGTATACGCAGCCGGTAGAGCGAAAGAAAAATGAGATCACCGCCGTCTCGGCCTAGACACCTCGCTTTGAACTAGGTTGCGGCTGTAGGCCCACTGGTAGCCGTTGCAGCTTCCTGTGTGGATTTTCATATGATATCCACTTTTCATCCTGAGCGATAATGAAGTCCGTCTATGTCGTCGTTAGCTTACGGTCGAAAATTTCTGGCAGACATCGACTCAACCTCGACGCTTGTGTTCAGTTAGGGAGTGAGATACAACTCCAGGGAGTGCTTCGCGAGCGCGATTTCTGCGCAGAATCCCGTGAATGATGGAGCAGGAGTAGAAGTCATCCTCTCTTTTCCTCTCAACATTTGAGAGGGATTGCTCCGTGCAGAGGCCGGAATAGTACCGGTATTGCAGGGAACTGGACGCCCACTGCGAAGAGCTTTGTCGAGGGAAACCTTCCTCCTATTGAAGCGACTGACCACTTACTGCTTGTCAATTCAAAGGACCCACCGTTGCCTATCGTTCACCATAATTAGTTTTGGGCTCGAGCGGGAGAACGTCAAGAACTGTAACACTTGAACAGAAGCCATTGGTAAGAATGTTGGTTGCACACTGTTCAATCAAAACTAATTTTCCACCAATGACGAAGTATGGTAGCATTCAGGTGCGAGCACGATCCCCCAATCTTGCCCTTTCACCACTCATCTGTTATATCGATCTGCTTTGGCGGATTCGCGCGCAACATGGTTGCGAAATTTTTTACCAAAATTTTTTCAAAACTTTTGGGACACCCTAATATTTTGGGAAATTGCAGATGTAATGTAGTGTTTGGTGTTGTTTTGTGTTTGTTACCTTTAGCAAATAACAATAATGCTCCTTGGTTTTATTTGCCCTCAGGTTCGTTGTGATTAAATACTATATTGGTCGAGCATCGAATAAATTGTCGTTTCCATGACCTGTGCTGGTTCGAGCTCTACTTAGTAGACTATCTGCTCCAGCCAATATCGCCAATTACATGCCCCAGGAAGCTCGAATCAAGATGAAATTCAAGTACAGCGGCAACCTCTCACGGTCCCACTAGTACTGGGCGCACTTGAATCCGTGAACAGCTGACAAAAAGTGACACACCCAGAGTCAAGCCTGCGTTGCGCAGTTCGCAACGGCACGTTGAGAGATCCTCAACGCACGCTGTATGGGCGGAGACACAGACGGCTCGAGCATGCGAGTGTGAATGTTCGTGCGAGAGAACGTGTCTAATCGGGCAAAACTGCGCAACGTGGCCGTTGAAAGCTGCGCAACGCAGGGTTGACTCTGGACACACCCCTCAGAGTCGCTAGGGAGTTGTCCGTGCAGTTCGAAGTGATCGCACAATCGCACAAGTCAATGAAAGCAGAAATTCACTTGTAACAACCGTGCATTCATTTCGGTGGTTCGCCCACGGATGTTGATTGTCTCGCATTTTTCTAGCACCGATACCTTCCTCTCGGGTCCACATTCTACCTTTAATAGTGAAGTCATTGCCTTGTCTTTCAAGCTATTACATGCCAAGTGGAGTAGGAAGGCTTCAACGTCTTTTCTCAACCAAGTGATCTTCAACGCGTACCCCTAACATCCTGCCTGTTTCACTGAGTTGGTACAGTTGCGCGAAACTCTGAAATCTCGAAGACATGACGATTTTCCAACTGTTTTTCGTATCAGAGAGGGTTTGCAGCCATACGGCAGCGCATAACATGAACGGATGTAGCTAACGATAGTTTTGGTTACCATGCTACAAAGCAGTATCAAATATCAGCTGATAGGCAATACGATCGTACATGCATGACGGAGAACTGCGTCGTTTGTCCGAAGAGAAGGTATGGAAATTGCGTTTTGAGAGAGGAACTGTTTATCAACGTCAGTATTTGACCTGTGGTCAAGTATATACTGGTGAAACACTCCCAACTTCATGAACCAGATGACCCCCCCCCCAACCGTTAAAACTGGCCAGATCACTGGTTGCTGCTTCTTACTACTCACGTTGGCGGTTCATTGGATGAAAGCTGGTTGACATTACTCTGCCTCAAGCAGGAACCCTGAATGCAACTCACAAAAATCGCTAGTGAGTTAATCACCCAGCGAGCAAGCAAATGCCTTGCTGATTTTGAATGGAAATCCTTGCGCTTCCAGCACCCCGCTATTACCGTAGCATAATATGATCACAGTAGAGTGAATTAATAGTCATTGAATAATACCGTTCTTTGTCGTGTCTCGGACCTCGTGGATGTGTGAGCGATGAAATAAATAATCGCGGAAATAATAAACGAAGTGAGAATCATGACGACATATAGCACACAAATAGGCATATAAATGTAAGGATTGATGATGACTCGATCGCAACCTCCCTAAAAGGAATGGTATAATACAAACGTAAGTAGAGGTGAGGGACGTCACAAAAAAATTTGGTCCGAATTTGAATGTTGGAACTGCTCATAGCTCCTGTTTGATGAATATACACTGCGAGGCATAATTATAGATCCAACTACAAATTTCCAAAAAACTTTAATATAGGGATGTTTTTGAAAAAGCCCCTACAGAAAAATTGTAACACATATAAACTCGAATCTGAATATTAAAACGGAATCCAGTTTGAGAAAGCAGCAACTTTTATCCTCATTTTTCGAAAATACCCGCATTGCCTATAGTAGTTCCACCTCATGTTTCTCCGCTGCATTTTGCTTTCACCCAATAAAATTTTGAAATTATCACCCAATCAAGTTCCTTAGCTTATAGCAAAGAAAACCGCTGTCAGACTTCCGTAAAAGGAAAATTCTAACAAAAGAGACGCAGGAATTCTTAAAGTGTCAGCTCACGCTGGAATTTGTCGGGATGACTTTATAACGAACAAATTTCCCAAGGATGCCATAGGATATGATACGGGGAGGAGCCCTGATTACTATCCGACCGAGATAAGTGCCATATCGTGTGAAAATAATACAACTTTATCCAGCCGGGTACGGAAATCAAAACTTCTTCAAAAGAATCTCAATGAACGCGTTTTAACGCGTTTTCCAACACGCTCGTGACAGTCAATGTCTGGAAAATTAGAAATACACTTTTTGAGCAAGAGCATTTCTGTAGGTATTGACGTAACACTCCAGAGGCTCATCATCTCATACTTATAAGTATATAATAGTTGTAACTGACCGAAATAGTCATAAACGCGTTGACAGCGAATGCGATGTATCCGAGCACGATCCAAGTGACCACGGATACAATGAACACTTTCCTTCGGTTGATGATTGAATAGTAGTGGAGTGGAAATTGAATAAATATTAGTTTATCAACATTCAGCCTAAACATCATTATGAAGCAATGAGAACGTTATGTAAACAGAAAAAATATCGGGTTGGGAAGAGAGCGGAAAGACTCCTCCCGAAAGGCAGCACTATAAGAACTCCTCGTTCAATATCTTCCTCTACAGAAATTCCGCTGAAAAGTGGTTTCAAAATAATCGCTAATAAAACGCTAGTTTCTATGGGTTCCGAGAATGGTAATAGTGGAACAGGAACTCTGAAAAATCAGCTACAATAATTGAATTTATTAATTTCAAACTGGTCAAGGTCAAGCATGGTGATTAGAAGATCTTCCACATGCGACTTGTCATTCAGCTTGTTGGAGTCTGCTACTTTTCACTTTCTATCCAAAACTCACGGACGAGTTATTGTGAGTGAAAACAATTCTACTAGAAATGAGAAAAGCTGTAGAAACTCTCAATTCAAAAATAAAAATGAAAAAAGTGGATTGCTTGAAATTTTTGTGCAAAAAGCATCAACCAAGAATTAACAACCCTCCTGCGAAGGAATTAAAAAGGAAAAGAAGTGAACAGTAAAATGTACATCTGTAGAGATGGTTCTTCTTTTGTGGCTCAAAATGGGCGACAGAGTCGCTAGGAAGTTGTAAACTGAATCCGCGCACACTCAAGGTATCTGCTCGGCGGCGTCTCACTCGTCCCTTATGTTCTCTCGCCTCTCTCCGTCCAGTGCTCCTTCCACTCACTATGTCTCTCTGTCTGCCTCGTACAAGGGGATGGTGGTTATGTGGCTACGGTCTTGAAGTTGGCCATCTTGCACTGCGCAAGTTTGTGACGTTTGTCAACAACATATTACTCACCAAACTAAATTAAGGCAGCTGACAAGTTGTATAGTCCATATTGTGACGTAATAAGGATGACATAGAACCTTTGGAAAAAAGTTCAGATATGGCCTGGTAAGCATGTAGCACAAACACATGAGCAGATCGGCAAACGTCATATTGATGACGATAATCTGAAATATACTTATGTGGACGATTGTAAATCTTCGTGGTTAAGTATGAATGATTCGTTTAAAAAAATAATGTTTCAAACACACAAAAAGTCACCAATCGGCTCCATAGGAATGCGCTGCGCATACGACTTTTATTGAAAACGCGAATTTGATTCGCTTGTAACACGTAGATAAAGCCGGCGAATTTGCTGGTTTCGGTGAAATTTTGTCTTTCAGACTAACATTAGCTGCCTTTGTCGGCCTTCCATCTACTGCGTTTCATTAGTTGGATCGGGCCTCACCACAGACATCATATCCCAAAATCAGTAGCAAATGGGTGAATAATGTAGGTGCTATCTCTCCTACTAAGATCCTCTGTTGCTTGTGTCACACGGTTCTTATTCACTTATGAATTAGATCTTTTTTTATTCAATCAATGTTACTTTTCAAAATTGTTATATTTTGGCTGATCTTGAGCGTTTACATGATATGAGTACATTCAAGCCCACGCTGCCGTCATCCGACTACCATGTGACAGAGCGCGCCTGAGTAGCCACGGTTTTTTTTTCTCCTCTACCCAACCGCATATGAGGGCTTTCTCGCTTGAACTCCCAGCAGACCGATTCGACAATAGCATCCGGCAATACAGGACGAGTACGGGGCAATTCCTTTTCCTTATATGTAATAATCAAAATTTGGTACTCGTCCAGAACCGTTTACTCAGACTCACGTATATAATCTGGCAAGACGGGGTGGGGGGGCAACAGGTAGACCACTATTCGAATAGAACTAAGTCCCCACATTTCTCATCATAGGCCATAAAGCAAACCGGCGGGACCAACTACCAACTTCCAAGACTGCGACGCTGTCCCGACATAAAATGCACAGTGAGGTCGTGCCTTTCGTTTCAGTTGCCATACTTTACACCGGCGGCATGTGTGCCTTCGCGCCTAGGCGTACACCGCTCTCCCGCGTTTTCGTTCTCCTGCAGCGCTTGCTTGTCTCTCTCTCGCAGCATTTTTCCTCTAGCTCTCCTCGCAGGATTTTTCCTTCCCTCTCTCGCTCTCTTCTCATACCAGGTCCACACTCACAAGGGATATTCAATAGTTTTCATGGTGCTTTTTTCTTTCTTCTCCCTTTGCCTTAACTCATCGCACTTCTTGTCTAAAAATTGAACTAATACACCACCTCGAGCAAGCCCTGTCTTTAGGCGAGCGGAAACGGAGAAAAGCTGTTGACAGCCGTAGGACTAAAGACTCAACAACATGAATGAATTTTGCCTATATGATTTGTAAGTTTTACCTTAATGCTCAAGTAACAAAAGTAAACAATAACAGAGAAAAAACATTGTATCAAGCAGTGGCTCGAAAAGTGGTCAACACTTGCCCTAAATTTTGGTGATTCATGAGTTACTCATTATTCTTCTGGACAACACAAAGCGCTCTAAATTCTCGCTGATTTTACCCTTCTTCACAACATTTTATTATCTTTGATTTTCGATTATGCTCCAATACGGCTGTGGAGTTACTACACAGATTTAGGTCCTGACAACGTTTTTATGTTGTGGATTAACGAGCTGGCTCATGACGCTCATCACGTCACTACGATGCCAAAATAAGATACCACCTTAGAACACCGCAGTCCTTTCAGCCGTAATCACGCCAGCCGTGACACCCCTTTCGTATCTAGTTCATGAAGAATTCATATAGTTTTGCCGCCTGCATTGCCTTTCAAACAGATTACGGCACCAATTCAAATGAAACCCTTCAAACAGCTTTATGGGACGAGGTTTCAGGCCTTAAGCCCATCAGGTCTACAAATATGTATAATACAAACAGCTGATTTCACATCACCAGTCGATCTAGATGAGACAATTACAATACTACAGGGGCTCTAATCCGTTCACGTAGCCCTTTTCCCTTTTCATCCCTCACTATTTGCAGCAATACTTGAAGCTACCGGAACACATCCGCCCTTCATCCAATTTTTGCTAATTGGTCTGTTGTTAATTCTCTTTCGTTTTCCATGTAAGGTTGCTAGTATGCTGGTTGTGAACAAAACTTTCGCCCCAGGCGGGACTAGAACCTGCACCTCTCGCTTTCCGGGCATGTGCGCTACCAGTTACGCTACCGGGGTACCATTTCGACTCAGCTTCTAATGGTATACGTACTATAGCTTGTCAGCACTCACACGTATAACGTGTTGAGCCGGTTAGCCGATATCGGCAATGAACGCGAGGCTGAAAGCTTTAGCAGTGGATTTTGAAACATTCGCAAGGCGAACTGCGAGCAAAAACAGCAGTTAACAAACAAAAACAAGACAAAATCCGATGTTTGAAGAGTTTCATCTGGATTGTTTGCAGAGAAATTGCCATGAGCTGGCAGACCGCTTTATCTTGAGAACCTTACGCCGATCCCACATAACCTCATCTCACGGGCTCCCTTTTTGAAGACTCGAATGGGGATGGGATCGTCCTCACCAATATTACAGTAGCGATCAAAAGTTTGGAAATTTTTTATTTTTTATCTTAGACGCGGCCGAAACATAACGAAATTGTTTTCAATTTTAGACATTACATACAAAATCAAGTCCAATAATACGATGGAGAGGATAAATTAAGAATCTAATCATGTTCAAGAAAGAGATTTTTATAAGAACAAAAATTTTTGGAAATTTTGATTCCCTCATATATATGATTCCTACTATCAGTGTTCACCTTTGTTTCGTTATTGTGGTTAAAACCATTGAGCATTGTGTACTTCTTAAAGGATCTCAATATACAAACGAAGGCAGTTTTTTTAAGAAGTGTAGGTATCTTTTCTAAACCGCCACAAATCCGGGAACGACGAAATTGAAGCTGTTATTTTAGTAGAAATCATGTCTTTGGAGGAAGCCTTATTACGAATTCATGTATAGCGTTATTGGAGTGGCATACCATAAAAAGCCGCGATCGTTCAGAAAAAAAAGTATTACTAAGAGAAATTGGCTGTTCTACAGTGACTTCGAAAGCTTGTGGGCACGTTTCCATTGCCCCAATTTTCCAAACCAAGAGAATTTCTCTAGCTTGAGTCCTAATCGTATTGGAAAGTCTAAACGCCACAGCCAAACATCGGCCACGACCTGGGAATATCACGGATGATTCCAAAACAAAGAAAACATCCTATGAGGCTTAAAAGAGCAGGATGCCCACCGGCTTCCCACACTAACGGCCTAATATATGACCTCACTAGGGCGAGAGCGTAAAGTTAGCCTCAGCGACGTAGCAGGATTTATGTTTCCTAATAAATTGTGTCTGAACGTTGGTGAAGCGTTGTGGACCATTGTGAAGCGTTCACTCAGAATGCGACACATCACTTTCCTATACGGTCACCATCAGAAATAGGGGAAGTATTCCATGGATGGAAGATGTGTCCGACCATTCGGCGATTCCCATTTCTGATGTATCCAGCGAATATGGTGGCGGCGCTCAGTGACAGAATAGAGTAGAACTAAATGCGTTTTCTTGATAGTCAGAATAGCCAGAGAATATGGTTTTTTTTTCGTGGAAATGGCCCAGGGAGGCATATCTCCTTCACTCACTCTAAATTAATTTGAATGGGTCAACTCCGTGTCAGTAAAAACGACGATTACATGAAATGCAGGAGCGACTAGACAAAATAATTAAGTTATCATATAATTCGAGTGCGTATTTTTACGAATGCGACTGTGAAATGAGGAAGTTTTTCAACGTTTGACGCATATGCGTATAAAAATTCGTATTTTCCAAAAGGAGAATCTCGTGTCAGAAAACTTATGTTGCTTATCGTAATCTGCACTTGATTCTGCGATCGTAGATGTGAATTTGGGACAATTTCGGTGTCTAGTGGCGACAACTAGATCAAAAGAAGAAAGTTCCCAAACTTTTGACGCTTCTGTAGGATACACTAGGAGTATTGACCGCACACAAGTTTTTTTTAGGCGGTAACCTATCGAATTTTTCTAAAAACACAATATCGAAAGCATGCTTAGGCTATCCGTAGTTCATTTTTTTTATTTACATATCTTGCTTCTACTTCAATATGAATATGCGAGTCACATGTCTGCTGCTGTTTGAACGGATGTTTATTCCCATTGCAACACTCTGTACGGCCAACTGTTCGGACTGTCCTGATGAATTTAGCGGGACTTGCCGAAAACATGGTGAAATTTTCTCAACAACTGATAGATACTGCATATGCTCAAGAAAGCAGCGGACATTCGGTTGTTGAAACGCTCAGGCTTGTTTCTGACTCAAGTCAGGGATGACGACCGGGTAAAGAGATCAGCAACCAGCGTATCCAGAGTTTGAAATTAATCTTTCAAAAAGGGTATACGGAAGTTTGTCCCACATGTTTTTATCTCACTGTTTCAGAATAACAACTTCTGAAAAGCAGGGGACTCATTCATAATCATGCGACTTCTTTTACTTTTGAGGATTTCGCTTAGGTAGTGACAGCTGTAAAGGACGTTTTGCGAGTTTGATAGGATTCAGATCAGGTGGCATCAGTTTTTAGGCAGATTTTGGCATGCGTTGTTGCAACTATGCACATTATGGAAGAGCGCGATTATTTTCTCGTAATTTGATTACACTATCTGCTCGCACTCAGCTACTGTTTTTTAAAGCCTTGAGACACAACATACTCACATAGAATCTGTGCGATTTTCTTGTTCTAATTAATTCGAATTAGGGCAAAAAGGAGCAAAATCGGCTCATGAAATAAACTAGCGGAATCGGTTATGAAGTATGAAAACACATTCACGAGTACTGTCCTTTGATATGATACATATAATATGTAGTTTGGGATTCCCATGCAGAGATACGGAGAGCCTGGTAGTGAGGGTGGTCATCGGATATTGTACGTTGGTAACAAGTAGCTGAAAGATTTTATAGGACCAAAGGCGCTCAGAACTGTTGAGAAGACTGCTGCTGAACTTGGCGTAACTGATTTGTGGCTTCAAGTCACATGAGATAAGTTCAGAAGTCCGTAAAAGTCGGGCACCGCAAAAAATTGCGGTTCCACACAGTCGACTTGGGGCAGTCATCTTTGCATGGGGTCAGACACCCCGAAACCATGCCACATGACAACCCACATCGCCTCTGAAACTGCAACACTTTCAACAAACGGGTTAAACGAACTCATTGAATGTTGTCAACGAAGGACGGATTGTAACGGTTTTCATTGTTTCACAAAACAATATGCTTGAGCCGAAATATGCACATTTGAACTTCAGGGTCTGAATCCTGAAGAACTTTCCTTACAAGCTAACATTAACCTCTTGCTTCATTGACAGTGTTGTACCAGGTGCACCATTTTGACAGTAGCGATTACGATAGGTTCTGGAGGGTTTACGGGGACACGGCGGTGTCCCTGATGCGCCAGTGGCGAAAAAAGCAAAGAAACCCATCGAGAAAACACAAAACGGGACCCTCTTGTGGGGCTGTTCTTTGGCGCTCACAGGCGGGCAACGGATAAGACGGCGGACGAATGGGCGAGTTTACGACTCGTTTGGTGGCACCATGTCAAGCCATGCTCCTGTTGAGTTGCTCCTATTGTGTCGTTGCTGGCAAGATACTCATCTAAACACCAACTGAACTACTGGACGGATCGCATTTGGCGTGGGCTGCTTTCGGAGTCCTGCTCTGCAACCAGCGCACCCTTTACGGGAAAGTGCCACACCTCGGTTCCTTGGTAGCCAAGTAACTGCTTCGTGTGGCGCATAAACTTCCCCGATGCGCACCCTTTTTACGTATTCACTTCCTTTATGATTTCCCCGTGTGAGCAAGTGTACTCTACGTGACGTACTGGAAAGGATTTAAGATATGTAATAAGTAATAATAATCAAATAAATAATAGGTAAAGATACGTCAGGAGTATATTGCCACGGTATCCCGGCAATCCAAGTACCAGTTCCAGGGTAAGCCACTTGTGAAACCGTTTTCTTAGCCAATTGCAACCCCCCCGGCGTCTCACCCTCTGTGGATATTCAATTCCTAACCAAGGGCCAGGTCGTTCAAGGACAAGGAACCGAGTTTTCAAAAACGATTTGTGCATGTTTAACTGTGGCGAAAGTGGTCCAATAGTTCGATTCCTCGCGCTGTACAAATTTTTACATTTTATGTATGCGTTTTATAAAATTTGCGAGAAATGCGTCAATGAAGGCAGTGTTCATATCTGTAATGGGATCCATACACCAGCCTTTATACCGTAGACTTTGATCGTAATGAACTGGTGAAGAATGATGTCGACATCAAAAATGGCGGCGATTTTGCGCCTGTGTCATACGTGACGTCAACCGATGAATACACCCAAACTAAAAAGAATAACATATTGAATCAGACAAACTGAAAACCCTAATATGAAAGAGTTACCAGTGAAATTCACTTCGATCCTCAACTTCGATTAGATGACCATGGCGACATCAGTGATTCGCTGGTGCAAAGGTCCAATGGGCCTGGGCGATCTCTCCATCATGCTCCCACAAAAATGAAATATCACTGCGTTTCATAAATATAGTCACCTCTAACTTTTGCTTATCTGCCAGAATTGCTTGGCATTTTCTGAAAACCGTCTGCTATATGTACATTAGATTCGCTCATGAAAAAAACCCTTGACTAAATTTCTGAAGAAATCTGATTCAGAGTTATTCAGATGAATCGCTCTTTATGAGTACACATCAACTATGTCGAGATAAATTTGTCTTGAACGACCGACGAACACCCGCAAATTCTCGGTAATGATGTTAGCTTGATGTGCTACAAGTTCATAGTGCCTACTTCCTTGATTCTCTCACGGATGATGAGAACAGGATACTGTTTTGCTGAGATAGCGCCTACAATCAAAACTGTGCCAAATTCGAATCCCGGAAAAGTTATCTAGGTTACTTAAGGGGGCGGAATTTCTTCAAAACCACATAATCTTTTCGTTATAGAAATTACTTGGTTGATAGCTGCATTTCCCGCAAATGCTCACGAGTTTGAATAGGCAAAAAATTGTAGGGGGGTGGGAAAAACCTATATTATGAAACGCAGTGTAGTGCCCTCCTGAAGCATTTCCTATTACGCTATAACACACCCTCCAAGTTCTAACTCGAGCTCGTCCTCCAACCCATCCAAAGGCTCATAACGGGTTGTCCAAGGGGTATTTCCATCCATGAAGTTACGTCCCAATCTTGTGTTATTCCTGTTTAGCGCTGAACCACTTTGAATATGGGTTAAAAACGATGCCCAATACACAACATACGCCTAACGGACATCGAGCTACAGACCAAACTCCACCATTTTAACGCTTATCTCGTACCACTCATCCACTAGGCTTCCACTAAGCACCGGAGGTGTGAAAACGCTTACGAAAGATGCGCTTTAGCCATCGCTTGAACAACCTGCATCATGTTGTCCAAACTTTGCGTTAGATCAATAGTACTTAACGAGACTGCTTGAATAGTAATAGCCCAGCGTTAAGCGACATACCTCACAATGAGCATAAACCAACGGCAGTTCCCCAAAGAAATTTTTCTTCGCTCTTCTTCTTGATATCATAGAAATTAAATTCAGAAAATTGAAGCATCAGTTGGCCTTCATATCACATGCCCTTTTATCATGCAAAAAAACCGTTTCGAAGATGTGCTCGCGCTCTGAAGACCTTCTAGTATAGCCTCACTTCGTAAACCAATTTTAAATCGCAACAATCTGACCTGGCCATTCCTCTCAAAACCTTCCCACAGCAGGAAGTATTAGCGCGCAAGTAAATAGTCAGGAAAATAATTTCAAGAAATTACGCGTAATATATTTCAAACATTTGCACATTCCGCTAAATAAACGCTACGAGCCTTCCCTTAAAAAGTCTTGAATACTTTAATATGTTTATTGTGTGTGTTGTTCACGAGGACGAAATAGTATTGGCAATGGAAGTGTTGATAGAAGATGGAATTGAGGACAGAACTCTTTAAAAATGCACGTTGTCTTCCTATTTTGCCAGCTTCCTTCGAAGCCCAATTAACACGCGAATCTATAATGAAATTTAGGGCTCTACGACCGCGGGACGCCACGCCTCAAATTAATCTCGCAGGCATAAGCCTTGCAAGAACTCAGAAAGCGCTTGGTAATTCCTTTTCTTCCAACTGTTTAACTTTGATGTGTTTGCATCAAACACCGAACCGCCTGGAAAAAACTCGAAGTTGCTTGATCTGAGCTTCTGCACCAGATCAACCGCGTCCAGTTCCAACGGCCGACACGTTGCGGCAAGTCTTCCGCGATGGACACGTCTCTCGCGCGAAACATTTCAACACTCTCATGCTCGCCCGTTCTGCGTCTCCGCCCTATAAGTACAGCGTCGCGTTGAGCATGATCTCTTCATGTGCCGTGCGAACTGCGCCACGTAGGGTTGACTCCTGCTTCTCACACATCCTTTGTATTATCTAACGACGCTAGAAAGGTCACTTGCTCCGCTCTCGTCGTGGTTCGAGAGGACATCCTCGCCTTTCTAAACCTACTAACATTGTTGAGTGCTCCTATTGTCAAGATGCATCATCAACTTAGAGTATTTCAATTTGATCGACAAATAAATGTTTTACAACCCACAGCAACAACGTTGCCACCAGTTTTTTCACAAACTAGAATACCTTCTTCTTAGAAGGATTCACTTTTCAGCACTCCCCACGTCGAATAAACCACTGTGGCCGTTTTTTCAAAAGGAATGCACCAACCCATCAGACAGATAAATTACGAACTACCTTAATATCAAGGGGTATGAATTGATTCCTGCTTCCTCAAAGTTGATCGAATTTCTCACCCCACACTTGAAACTGCGGAACATTCTTCAGTCATCTACATCTTTACTATGAAAAGAATGATCGCCGCCATGCCCACACGAAGAGGTCAAATTGGTGATACCTATTTTTACGCTGCATCTTCAAATCTCTTTCCGAAATCTACACCAACGATCTCTAAGGGGTTCCGAAGCCTAATAATAGAATCAGCAGTAGTGTTCCGGCTATGGACTCGAGGTCGTAGGAAACGAATCCCGGGACCGGTGGTTGGCTGCACATTTCGCCTTTTGGTTACATTTTATCTCCGTGACACGCAACAAAATTCACACCTCTGTCCTGCTGCGAAATAACGATCCGTCAAGAGTTCCAAGTTCAAGGGTCGTCCTTAGCAAAAGTAACGCCCAATCAACTGTATATAACGTTCGCAAGCTCCTCGTATAACATATAAAGACATTTGATCAGGTAACGTACTGTGCTTTTCCATATTTGCGACCGTGCAAAAGGAAGAATCTTCAGGAAATCGATGTCTATAGTTCGAGCCGAGTGGCGCCAGTGCCACTTTTGCCTTTAATAACCGCGTCAGAAAATCCTGCAGATTTACAAAAGCAGGTTGGGATCATGCGTCCAACCCACATCCACGCCAGTTTAGTTTCATTACATCCTATGTCCACTTGGACTCCATCCGCCCTTTCTGTTGATGCTCCCTGTTGCAATCATTGGATTGTTCCTTGATCTAGGGGTGCGAATTTTATTCGATGAGATAAAGATAGCGCAACGAGGGTGCACCCCAAGGATATTACCGCCTATTGATTTGGGTTTTCTTAATGTTCTTCAAGTAAATACACTTCCAGAAAAAATGCGAAAACGCAAATGTGTTGATTTGAATGTATCTTCTAATCATTCCCGATCCGGAAAAAAAAACTCCTCGTTAACAACTGAAAATGCTATACTACTTCATTTCCAATATTGCAAGAAAAAAAAAACAAAATAAATAAATAATAATAAACAAAAGCTAAGTAAGTTTATTTACCTAGATTCCCGCTGATCACATAACTACTCAATTCCAATGATAAAAGGATAAAGGATAAAGCATTGCCGTTATCATCCCTTTTGGGATGCGCAGCATTCTCCACCTTCCCATTTGTACATTTCGCATAGTTGGCATTTGATATGCGAATGTGGCCTATACAAGACTTGGCGGGGCCAGTCCGATGTATAAAGTCAGTGTTTTTATCCTCCAGAAAACAAGTCTAATAACCAATTGATCCGGCTCCGAAGGGATGGAAAGCTTGGTTGCCCGGGGCTCACGACCCAGATTGCCACCGGAACCGCTCGCCGTGTGAGCGCGCCCCTTGTTCACTGTACACCACTCCGCCACATCCACCGATTGTTTAATGATGTAAACATGTATAGGTTGAAGAAAATCAATAATGGTACATCTCCCTTCAGCAAGGCAAGTAATGCGTCGATGCGGACATGCACATCAACATCGGCGGCCTTCACTAACCTGCAAAATTTTTCGCGCCAATGAAATGATTAAAATTTGGCAGCCGTCTTCGTGGTGTTGACTAAGTACGGTACATTACCACAATAATCACTTTATCACAATGATTCACTACCGAAACCAGAAATTACTCGAAGCCGCCGTCCCCCCTTCATGCGTGCATTGTCTAACACCTGCATTTTATCGCTTTCGAATGAGGGTTAAGCTGGGATTCTCACCTACCGACCTATCTCCACGAACCTCACCCAAATTGAAGATTAACATTCTCTAAAGTATGCGCGAAAGTATAGATCCACGATCTCTCGATCTGAAACGTCAAGTTTTGATAGCTGAAAAGGTCCATAGAAAAATAGAGAAGCTAGTCAAGGGATTCTCAATTCACTAGTAGAAAATTATATATTGAGGAAAATATACTAACTTTGTACTTGATGTGGGTTGTGCAATCGTTTCGCCGATTCAAATGTCAAAATTGCCTAAAAGGCCTAAGAATTAATCGTCGGTCACCATAAATCGATCAGTTGTGAATTAATTGAAATCCCTATTTGCGATTCCAAAACAGGACTTTGCCCGAGAACAAGTAACCGTCGCCGAAGAGCGCTCGCATTCTGGGCGTTTTCTCAAATTGATAGCAAATTTAATTGTATGAGAAAGATAACACGCCAATGCTAGTACTACTTCTGGACATTTCATTAAAGCTGTAGATAAAAGTTGGCATTGCCATCTGTGTGTAAGTTAGAGGTGACGAATCACAGCGGGTGTCTTTTGTCAAAAGCAACTTTTGCGAACGTTTCCAGTTCATAACTGGGAACTTAGAATTTGATCTTGTGCTGAAATACGTAAAGCGAAATGAAGTGTGATATGCTAGACTCTTTGGAACAGTTATTAAACACTATGCTCGCCTGAAATAGGACATCAGAACTCAACATGAAATTGGAAACCACGCGTCTATCATCGCTGCGGATCAAATCAGGCAGAAAATTATCGCTCGGAGGTGAGCAAGAGGTTAGCAATTCTTGCTGTTCGCTTACGTAATGTGCAGTCTCTGTTACTGAATATAAGGCACTCTGTTCATCACACCAAAGACACCCGTCTTGAAAGAGAATCCCAAGTACTATCGCTAACATCATGGCAAGTTATGTGGTCACGGAGCGTGCTTGACTATCAATTACTGAGCCAAGAGCTCGGAAAGCCTCATTAAGAACGACGGTTGTCACTCAGGGTGAACAACGGTCGTGGATATCGACAAGGATAAGTAGTTTTTGGGTAGCGACAGGATATGCGTAATAATATTCCGGGATGATTTTTAGATAAACTCCAGTGGTGGATGGGCTAGGATTAATAGAAAAAAAATAATAAGACAGCGTTAATTGTAATTTTTGTTCTGATAGTTACATATAACCCGCCCGGCACTAAACATGGAGGAATTTCTGGGTGATAGTGTGTAAATTCGTACAACAGATGGTCAACGATAATACCGATGCCAAGCAAATGTGTTCGCATTGATATTGGGGCGGGGGGTCTTACCAAGGCTCCGTTAGATAGGGTGGCCACACCACCTCGGTCATGTGATCGAATCGATGTTCACCCTGTTTTTCACTATGTCTGTTCTCCCTGCACTTAAACATTGACTCAAGGTCTCCAAAATAAGGCAGACTTCTCGGGCTCCACGGTACTGTTCCAGAATTCATAAAGAGAGTGGAGCAGGTAAATATCATGCGAAAGTACTGAAATTGTTAAGAGATTGCGAGCAATATCCGAGCCCAAACTGAACGAGAATAAGGTTCGCATTTAGGCAAACCAAGAAAAATTGGGACTCTTCCCATAAGCAAGAAGAAGCCGTGCTTAAGGAGAAACCCCGGCATTAGCCCTACCGGTAGGAAAGACACAGCGAGGGAAACTGTAGGGCCCGTATCTACCTAAATCACTCCAGCTTCGCCGCAAAAATTGCGCGATTAGGGCGCCAATCCTTGCAGCCATCGACCCCCGCTGCAACGCTTCCCACCCACCGCGATTGACGTAGAGATCAGTGTGCGCTTTCGCGTGTTTTGCCTTCTCTGCTCACCCTGTCTCGCCATCGTATCACATCCGAACTTACTGAAGGTTAAGGCCTTAATTTCAGTATATCCGATGATTCCTCTTGTTTTTATTTTCACTTTCAGGTTGCTTCGCAGCTCAGTCATCAACGAAGCGCTCTTATCACCAGCTTTATCCCGAGGCTTGCCTCTAAGCTAAGGAACCTTTGCGGTGACAGAAGACAACAGCGAACTTCGATTACCGGTCAATGTTTGCAGTGCTCAAGTCCGAGAGCTGTAACAAACCTCGTCTCGAGTGGAACTTCACACATCTCGCCTATCATTACATAGTGTTCGCAGAACAGTTCCTTCACAAAAGTCTCATTTTTGCTAGATAATGCAGTTTTCATATTGCCTCACTCGGGCATGGAAAGTGCAATTCCTGGAACTGATAGTTTCCTTCCCATTGAAATTTGCCCCGACAATTGTTTGGAAGCTACCACTCAGCTAGCTGCGCTGAAATGGTCAAAGGTCCAAACACGGCCGGGAAGTCACGATTCCCAGGAGGCTCACAGGCTGAAACTACGTGAGCTTACCAAGCAGGTCTTGAGCGTCAACGATGGCAAGACGCAGAAAAAAGAAAATTGTGGGGCCAACTAGCACCAGATACCTTTTATACCAAAGAAATCCACATTCATGATCAGGCCACTTGTTTTCCTTACAGGAAAAGTTCCAGAAAAAACAAGAAATGTAATACGAAAGTTTAGTTCGCTCGTTATTGGCTTTGCATATTTTTCCAACTTTACCTGCTCACACCTTGCTTGGAAAACTCACGAAGCAGTTTTGGTCCCCATACTTGTAACCACCATTCTAGAGTGCATCGATTTACAAAGTGAAAGTTTCAAAGTCTTTCCTATGTGACCCTGGAAAATTGGAAACCTAAACTGCCTTGGATTAGATTCAGTTCAAGGAGGTGTTCGCGCTGCGCACCAATCTTATTACCCCATAAATTTATAACCAATTGAACTCGATATGATATAGCACTCGTGCTTATTCCGGGAAAACGAAACTGAACGAAGGTAATAAGATGTATCTCTCTATTTTTGAACGAGTGTATCAATATAGCCGTGAGAGCGCCGGCAATGAAGTGAGAGAGTTATGTCTCTGCCATGATTCACTACATAAAAGAACAGCAGTCAAATGAGTGGCGTTCGTAAAGGAACTTCTCTTTGAAGGACTTTGTTAATGAAGCTTTCAGGGATTCCTCCCACGCGCACCTCCGAAGAGCCCGAGCTAAGGTTTTGCCCTACCTTGGCTCAATGGCAAGAGAAAGCGAAAGTCATAAAATTTAAAATAAAAAAAACAGAAACGCTTTGTGACTTTTACCTGTCGAGGTTTATCGTCTGTGTCAATATGAACGAAAGCAATCCAAAGAACGATACAGTTGAAAATTGAGCCGACAGCACCATTACTCAGGTAGAATATGGTCTCTCCAAGTGTGAATTGATCCTGTGCTGCTATTGCGTCACTGCCATTCATCTATGGGAGGCGGATTTCTGTCGATACGTAACAATCCGATTACGGGAACTTTCAACGAAGTACTTCAGAAACAAGAAACAAGAATACGAGCAGTCAAATGAATCGCTGTTAGTTCAATAGCAGTTGGCGTTTCTAGGACGGGGCGCGAATGAACGATGTGAGAAGATGGAGATAGAGGGCCCACTCACTCCCTTTCGTCTAAATTCAATAGTCCTGCACTATCGTAGCGGCCATAATTGCAATCTAAACTCTGTCCATAGCCTTATTAGTTCATGAGGTTTCATCACTCTTTGCGGATGCGCACACAAACATGTGTTTGTGCATAGAGCTTTCAATATACGTATGTATCCGTTTTGGGTAGACAATCTCGATCATTAACAAAACACACTTTCAAAATCCTTTATGTATGCCTTCACGCAGCAAGAAGTGCATGAGAATATTCGCCAACTATTTCTATCCATTGGAAATATCGAGAAGCAGTTTTTTTTTCATTTGATCCTTCTGAAAGCAGAAAAGTATTCCCGTTCTTGATGGAACGTTTCCCTAGAAAATTATTAGGAAATTTCTGTTTTCCTTCAGTTTCACGAAAAAATGCTAATAACTGAAAAAACTTCAAGACCTGATCTTGTTGACCCGGTGGGCCACCTCTTTTTGGAGCCATGGGAAATGGCTGCGAACGTTCACCCATTTGGAAAAAAACTTTTATTTGGGTTCCTGCTGCTATATTATGCAATAATTTGCCGCTCTTCCCGCGTTTTTGAAGCTCATTTCGCCTTTACGCATTGGGTTTTCACAACATGACCAGATCTGGCCGACGGTTAATGGGGCCCCGCAAAAAAGCGTTGTTGTTGTCATATTGGTCCCAGTTAACGGGAACAATCACTGGAAGAGGGATGATTCCACACTGCAAATGAGGGCCTCATTTCGAAACGAAATACATAGAAGTACCGTCGTCGATATGGATTCCCCTACATTTTCATCGGGTTTCGATCCCGAGATCTCTCCCTACTCACTTATACTCATTTCTTGCAACACCTTGAAGTGGAGACGCTCAATTCTCCTCCTGGGGTCAGGTGTCCAGAACTAAAAAAACAATTGGAACCTACAGTTAAGCTTGGGTTTGAGCTTAGGTTTAGGCTTATGCTTAAGCCTATGACTGGGCTGGAGCTTGCTTCGAGCAAATGTTGTTTCAATTTTAGGTGACCTGATAAGGAGGGAACTGCAACGTACCCCCTTGAAAGCTATAGCACCTATGTAGCGATCTCAAAATTAGCTAAGCAGGGAAAAGTGATGACTTTCGAGAAAGAGAAAGTAGTAAGTTTTTCCCCCTAGCACAAGAGTAAGTTAATGATCCGCAATTTTTTCACAAAATCGAAAAATATGCTTTGGAGAGGCTAAGAAAAAAAGGAAAAATCACCAGACAGCTGCCAAACAAATATGAATATGAGAGAACCAAATGCATGCCGGGTTCATTTCTTTTCAGAATATTGGGAAGTTAGCAGTGCGGTAGTGTGAAAGATTAACATTAGTGATAGAGCTTTGTTCAGCAGCACGGCCCTAACCCTTGGAAGTCTATTTTCTCTACCATGAGAACTTGCGCATTTCTCACTGGAAGGAAGTAACAAAGGAGACTGTTCTGAGATTGAGAGACTTATGTACATAAGCAACTTCCTAAAGGCTTTAATCTCGTACTTCTAGCTAAAGAAGAATCTTGTAAGTGAAAAAAGCATTATGATAGCCTTCAGAAATTTCAAGCGAGCATTGATAGTACTACTAAAGTGAATTGCTGGTTGCTCACGATCACTAGAGAAATAATCACAATGAAATCGCAGGGCTTATTTTGAGCATTCTGAAAAACCTAAGAGGCACATAGATGTATAGAGTGTTTTCGAAGGAAATCAAAGTGAGACGATAGGCAAAGTTATCGGAAGGGATGGCCTACGGACAACATAAAAAGTCGGCGATCTTAATTGAGAAAAGATGTCACTCAGAGTTAGAGAGCTGAAATATGCGCCCACAATGCCACACCTTACATCAGCCGACTTTACATCCGAAATCCGATGAGGAAGTTATTCTCACAATTTCAGCAGCAATCGTGAACAACCATTTGAAAGCATGTCACTACGATACAAATATTGTTCAGGAAATGGCTGAAGCTTCACAGTAGTAGTAGAGAGAGAAGCTCTGCGCTAATGGCTTGATTAGAGTCGCAGAATTCTAGCTGATGGCATAAAAAGGCGCAAAATCCTAGGTTCCCTTTGAAACCCACTGGTTTTGACACTGAACTGGAAATTCAGCGGATTTGAGCTATAGGACACCAGATATCTTGAAGTAGATGGGAATAAATTTCAGCTTAATTTGACTCTCATCCAAGTAGAATGTACTGCAATCGCACATAATTCTTGAAAACCTAGAATTCACTTGCAAAAGAAGTACATGTCATTGGCAAGTTCTAATTAGTTCATGGGGAGTGCAGACGGAAGTGCCAAGTAGGACGGATCAACGTAGAACCCTTCCGGGTTTATAAGTGTCTAGGACACGTTAATTTGTGCCATATTTTTAGCCTTTTTCCAGAGTAAGTCTGGCTACACAGAAATTACTGCTTTTCGGGGAGGTTTCGGGGTTATTTTCTAGGATTACTGTCGATGCTTACGTGCTGATGGAAAAAGCTCAGGCGATCGGCGCAGCGCAAGATGGTCGTAAGTTGGCGGATGTGTATGAGAACGTAAACAACGATGAACAGATTCCGGCCATGTCGTCCATGTGGACCGCATTTCATGGCCGTTTTGATGGGAGGAGCAGGCAGAGCAGCAGCGTCTGCTTCGCTGTGCTCGAGCAAGCTGAATATGACCGCGCGGTGTGTGACGCTATTTGTTCTGCCCTCGGTCGAGTGTTCCCAAATGAGATTGGCGCACCAGGCGTGCAATATGTTACTAAATGGGTTTTTTCTCAGTTCGTCGAGCAAATGAACAACGACGATATCAGAAACGCGCACAGTAAACCGAGTTAGCTGGTCGAAGACGAAGTGCATTTCGATAGACGAAATCTGGCGCCTTGCAAAACAATCGCACCCGAGCATCACACACGACGGCGGGGCGTGAATGCGTTTAGGCAGTAATCAATGTTATAGGTTGAGAGTATATAGGCCACTTCATAGGGATTTCAAGCCTTAGTCGTTATTCTCGTCGTCGATCTCGTCCGTACATGGATCGTCGTCAACGACTCTTGAATCGGCTAGCAATTGAGTTCTCAAATTTCCTTCAGTGCAATTACTGGAAGCTATTTCGGAGCACTTTATTTACCATACATATGGAAGCAATGAGATCTCTGGTGATTTCTGGCCGGCCATTTTATAAGCAGGAAGAATAGGATTTCTAAGCTGAATGAACGGCCGACATTAACGATGTGAGCCAATCCTTGTTTCTGGTTACGCTACGAGGGAAGAATTGTACTACTAGACCTGGAAAAAGCTGTACGATTCCCACACATACGATCATTTCAAGAGGCCAGGGTTTTCACTTTGCGGCCTTATTTTCCTGTAGTAATCTGTGGGTAAATTTCTGAATCAAAGCACTCCCTTTGCTCTCTGAGGCGACCCTCAATTACGTGAATTGAAAGCCAGTTGCAACTTCAAATTGCTATTATCTCTGAGAAGCTTCGTAAGGAGTTCAATTGGAGCACGTCGATCTGTGGGAATACCCTTGGAATTAGTTATGAACTCCTTTTGAATGCAGGGCAAATACTCCTGTCTTCTTAGAAGAGCATGAAGAGTCCAAATATGATGGCTGTAGGAAAGAAACTCGATCACGTGCTATTCCTGCAATTGTGACAATTTATATTGTGTTGGGGTTTCTTTGATACCGGGGTTCAAGTGGCTGTTGCTCAAACAAGTTTCCACCCCAAACCATCAACTTGAATTCGTTCCGAAGTAACCGTAGTCGAGGCCTTCCTCATGTATTGTTTGTGTTCTTCGAACTTTTCGTGTAGATGTCTCGATTCGATTTCATTGGTGCAGAGTGTGCGGCGATTCGAAAACCATGTGAAATATCGTTTCATTTTGGCGTCGATCAGGAGGAAGGACACTAATATTCCGAGTTTGCGCAAGGGGAATGGAGTATTAGTTGACTGTTGAGAAAGATCATTGAAGATGAGCATTAGTTTCGATCATTTGCTAACCGCCGAGACCTAGGGTACCTTATCTTTTCGCGGCGAGGTTGATGGACCGTGTCAGCTAGTCTGTGAAGGCACGCTTCTAAAGTGGCGATAGCGCTTTAGGAAATGTAACGCGTCATCGAAAGTTACGGTGATATGACTTATATATCTCTTGATCGGAGATATCTTGTTCAGTGGGTTCCCTTGACAATCGAGCCAATTGAGCCTACATACTTGACATCCGCAATACATAAAGGTTGACTTCCCGTGCAGAAAGTGACCCATTAGGTTCGAGGTGGAGGGGGCCAATGGTGACGAGATGAACAGAAACCATGAGAAACGGCGCAGAACTTCAGGAATGGGGCGTACCGCGCCGGTTGCGCCGCGGGGAGGACATGCGAGGTTACGGGGCATGTCCTTCGCTGCAAATTGCGTGTCCGTCCTCACCCCGGAGGGTCCGTCTGTCATTCCTCGAGGTAAGATTTCCCTTCTTTGACTCCGACCTTAACGTAAAATACTCCTTTATATGCGAACCCAGGATTACACTAGTGCTACGAGCGCTTCCTAGTGATTGCTATTGCTTCCTTTGCTAAAGCTAAAATTAAAGCCTCAACCCTCAGTAAGGTTGGATGTGGTATGATGGCGAGACAGATTCAACGCAAAGAAGACAAAATACCAAAGAGCACGCGGATCTTGCCATCTTTGTGCTGAGTGGGAAGCGTTGAAACGGGGGACGATGGTTGCGGGCCTCTAAGGATCAGCGCGCGCCCTAACCGCGCGATTTTTGCGTGAGAAGAAGCTGAAGTGATCTAAATAGGTACGTACCTTACAATTTGCTCGCGGTATCCTTCCTACTAGTCGAGCTGATCCCAGGGTTTGCCTTTAAACTAATGTGGAGCAACTCGAGAGGAAAGGGAGGATTTCCTAATTCTAAAGCATTTACGCTACACGTTCGACCTTCATTCAGAATAGTTATGACTATCAGGGAAGCATTCAGTTGAGCACTGGGAAAAAGTTCACGATATCACGATAGAATGAAGGATGCATGCGATTTCGCCAGTTCCAGATTTTAGTTCCAAAACGGGCGTGAAACGAATTCGTCTCATTGGAACGTGCTCTCACGACCACAACACGGCCTGCACATCTACTGCACATCCTTATGGTGGAATCGCTACATTCGATCACAAGTGATGGCAGTCGATAATCACGTTTCAATATGAGCTCAAAGAGCGTTTAAGAAATTGCGATTCCATCCTCAAACTAGTCACAATCGCCTGAGGAGGTGACATATGTTCAGTTTTGCCAGCTGGAAGACGACGGGGAGTGGGAAGAACAGAGGGCTCACGAAGTAGCCTCAGACAGTCTTATGTCTGAGAAACCGATTTATCACGCGGTAATACTTGCGGAAGACAATCTTCCAGAGAAACATGGATCGGATAGCTACTATCTACTAAACAAGCCTTCCAAACCTTCAAAAATGTGAGCAGGTATAACACTTGCCAAGAAGGTGATACACCGTATCGTACTGTAAATGTGCATGTACACGTTATACTGAAAACAGCTGTTCTTGGTGAAGCTGCTCTGACAACAACGTGGTGCTTATGGATGTAAGCAAACCAGCCCTTTTGGCGCTTCGGCTGGGACCGTATGCTGAATGGGGAGGGGATGGAGTACCCGACGGTGTACGAACCTTCAGCTCGGTCCATAGAACCGCCACAATTTTGGTGTTACCCCGAGAAAAAGCCTTAAAGATGACACGGGTTCGTGTCACTCTCAAGGATTAGTCCTGGGGGAAGACGAACCAGCCCTACTGGCGGAGCTGCTGGACCAGCCGCACCAATTGTCGTCAGTACTCTCCTATCGTACAAAACCGAGTTGAAGTAAAAGGTCGCCGTTGGGACCCCATCCCTTCCCAAACATCCAGCATACGGTCCCAGCCGAAACGCCAAAAGGGTCTGTTTGCTTACCTCGTGCTTTAGTGTGCATCCCATTCAACATAATTTTAATGCACTGTCTGTGATTCTTCAGATGTTTCTACTTCACCGTAGATGAATATAGTGCTGCAGAGTTAAAGGAATTCTTGTTGTAGTGAAAAATTTAAGTCTTGGAAAAAGGCATGCATCGGATATGCTATTGAGCGCTGGCGCTGCTTTATTTATTTATTTATTTATTTGTGCTTGAACACGCCATAATATTAAAAATTATGAAGTAAAATTTCCTACAAACTTGTCAAAAATATAAGTAACAACACCAGTGATAAACCAACGACCTGAGGTTGAGTTCACTAGGCTGTCTGCGATTTACAAGAAGAGACGTATGAGCTTGCAAGCCAAGCGGTTCTCAGTACTTCAAGAACTGGTGGAATGTAATGGGGATCTAGTTTTAAAACGGTCTCCGGTTAAGGAAGGAATATGTTCAAGTATGACGATACCTTTACCCGAGTGAAGGCCGCATGCTGCACTTGCTGGTTACAGCAGACCCACGAAGGATCATTGATTAACTGTCTGGTATTTATCCATTTCCAAATCTAACAGACGTTTATGTTCCAAATAACTGGAGCCCTTTGAGAAAGCGGATACGTGGTGGATCCACCAAGATTTAAGTCCACATTTTTACTGAAATTATTTCGTCGCTTGAATAATAGACTGTGTCAGAGTTTCTCGGGGGCACTTCAAAACAAGATCTGGTTTAACCGTCAGAAGTGGCGTGTCTCATCAGAGATTACGAGATATACTCCAATTTCTTTTGTTTTGTCAGCTGCTCATTTACGTAAATCGTAGGAATACGAGCTATGGACAAAATTGTCACCTTAGCCAGAACCCGGACCCGGGCAAGGTATTCACCGCTCGAGCGAGCTTACTGTCACACCACAAAAGTCACAGAGGCACTGGCTTCACCTTTTTCAGTGGCTTATCCACCATAGGTTACACCGAACCTATTTTTGGTGCTCCTTAAAAGAGCGGTCAGTTTCTAAGAAATTGAAGGAAGAAAGTTAACATGATTTTTTACGATTCATCTTCAAGATCGCAAATAGGAGCCACCTTACAATGAAAATAGCTGTTCCAAGCAGAACTTGAATTCCTTGTACTGCAGGTGTTTTGAATGACGAAGAATCGGTGCACGCTCAATTTTGGGGATATGTATAATATATTGGATGAATAACAAATGCCCAGTCTTCCATTATGCGAATTGATATGATTCAGTTTTCCTCTAAATTGGGGGTGGGCGGCTTCCGCTTATACACAAATAGAACATGATTTTGTGATGAACGTTTTATTTCAGGACAATCATAGACCATAATTTGAATTGCTGGGTCTTCTCCACACTGCTTGCCGAACGCTCACACGCTTTTGTTCCTAAAGATCTTCAATTCAATAGCGGTAAAGGGAAAATTCATTTACGAAGGACAGCGTGACGGGAGGGAAAATGAGGCGCAAGAGAATAGGCCGATGAGCACGTTCATTCTCAAGAAACCAACAGTTCTTCATTCCTAGAAACATGCAGATCTTCTATTGGGTTGACCCAAAATTTCTGGCCGATTTTGGTTCAAGTTGAATTTTCTTCATGTCAAATTAGCTTCATTATGAAATAAGTTAGTATGTTGAAGAACACATCAGGATTTTCAGCCAGGATGATGCAGATGTTTAAGTGCGCAAAGGGATAATTAAGTATGAATCAAAATAGATCCACAACAAAACCCAACGATTATGCCTTATGACAATTTCAAGAAGAACCTTGCAAGGAGCGCGGTAGGCAAGATCAGCGCTACGTTTGCCCCAGTCTTTGCTACCGATCGGGCACTGAGCTATTGGCTCAATAGCATACGCAAAGGCGATGGGAGCTGCAAAGTTCGACCTCATCACGGACCCCCATTTACTTTCGATGAGGACCGCTTGCGCTAGGAATAGGAAGTGCATCCGGATGCTATTAGCAGGAAACTGTAGCAAACATCTGGGCGCGGCCTACGCTGCATGAGTAGATACCTGAGTGGGATAGATTGTAGCAGATGAAGTCTCGAAGGAAACAGCAAGCATGGACTGACCATGACCGAGAAGCAGGGCTGGCCATCTGCAGAAGTTTCATTCTGCTACTGTACAGACAAGACATTCCATGGTTGGTCACCATTGCAGATGAGTCATGAGTCCCCTACGATAAAAACACACGGCTCGCCCGGTGGCTACCGCAGCAGGACGCTGCACATCAAACAAAACCTGGGCTGTTTCATCACTGGGTGTGACCCCCGTTTTGTTGGATGCGCTGGGAATCCCGTTTTGAGAACCATTTCACTTTATGCAGACAAGCTCTGCGAACGTAACTATGGAATAGCTTCCAAAGTTGGCCGCAGCAGTGCGGGAGGACGGATGAAAAAGTCTCAAAATCTCCTTTATCCACGTTTCGAGGAAAGCTCGGCTGCACCACGACACCACATCTTCCGTATAGCCCTTACTTAGCTCTATCGTACTATCACCACCTCAGCCCCCTGAAGCAGCAGCTAGGAGAGGAATAACGTCGACTAAAATACAACCATCCCAAAAAAGACCTCATCGAGCTTTTTATCTCACAGGTTCTCTCGTTCTGGGAGTAATGCATCCATTCGTTCCCTAGCAAATTAATGCATAACAGTGATTACGACAGCGATTAGTTTTCCGATCAATTGTTCTTTAGGAACGAAAAAAACTTGATGAATCAAAGTGTTGAAAATCGGCCAGAATTTATGGATCAACCCAATAGTTAAGGTCAGGCGTAGCGTTCCCACTCCACCAAAAATTTCGCGACTCTACCCTATCAGTCTCAGGAGGCTTTCCCAAGAACACCTCTTCTCGCTACCCCGTCCAACACCCTCATACCATCATGGCCTTTACTAATTGATTTTGAGACCAGCCTACACACCCAACCCGTCACGTTTTCCTTCCAAACGGGTCGCTGAATGGGGGTTAGGGGAGGGGGGGGGGCGTAGGAGTGGTAAATTCGTGTTACGAGCGGATCCATCATTTTTGCCTAGTTCACTCTATTTTCGTGAAACCTTCGTCGAACTCATTCGAATATCTTCAAGCGCAACCCTCTTCTTACGACCTTACTCAAACAAAAAATGCGACCTCTCCTTCTTAGAAACACAAATGCCACCTCCTTGTTTGGATAGTGCGAACGCACGGTTGGCACTGCTTCCAGTCACTCAAAAGTAGGCTTCTCAAAGAAGACGGTCGAAAAGTTCGCGACGTGAGCTCGCATCATCACAGAGCCTGTTGCTCGTTCCATCTCATCTCTCCAGCGTCTTCACATGGACCGGCTGTCTTCAAGAGAATTTCTAATCGCTGAATAAATGAGCAGTGCACTAAGCGAATTCACCTACAATTACTTTGGAAAGGTTACGGTTCAAAACTGTATGAATTTGAAGAAACTGATCATATGCCCATTATTTGTTTCATATTTTTTCGCATTAGAAAGATGTATCAGGGGGAAAAATTTTGATAAATTTCTTCGTGAGTGTTCAGTAAAAGAATGTCAAGTCTTACACAGCAACCGCAAAGAAATCGATTTTAATTTTTTTCCCGCAAAACATCTATGGCGATGTGGCGCTGACTTCTTTAGTATAGCATAGCTCAAAAGGCTAACGACTATCGAAGATTCACTAAAAAGTCATTCGAGCTATCGAATGCAGGTTGCTTTTTGGCTCACAAGTTACTTTGCAACTATATTGTGGAGGCTCTGACCATTCTGAAATGAAGACTTCAATATACCACATTTTGCAAAATAGAGTCAGAAGAACGGAAGCGTCAGCACAAAACAATGCCCAAACATGTTGGAAGAGTTTTATAACCGCAAATTGAATTTTCGGAAGAAAAGCAATCCTTCTTCATGTGTAGCGGATCCGCGAACTCTTCTTATGGAAGCCGACTTGACTATAGGCGAAAAACTGAGATATCGAATTAGGGTTGTCAGCAGACGATCGACATTGCTTAGCAGCCTCATATAAGAACCATCAGACATTCAGACTGAAATAGAAGGGTCTCTCAAAGAAAATTGGATTCGGTATCTAATCTACGGTTTTTGTATTGAGATTCTATTGACGTCTAAAAGCACATTAGGCATACACATGGAAAATTCTGACGACAGAAACGAGATTTCATCTTCTCTCCCAAACTTTGCACGGATTTACTGACTACAAAGACAGAAACCTCTCAATTAGTTTTGGCGACATTTTGATCCAAGAGCCGTGTATCCGACAGCGAACCCACATTTCTTCTCCTCACCTCCTCAGTATGAGAAACACTGTCAAAAAAAACGTATCCCTTAACACACTGACCACAGCGTTACGCGTCCCACGCCGCGCGCCACGTCAAATACTGTGACGCGGTTGCGCGTCCCACCCGTTTCATTACTCATTCTTGCTCTTGCTCAGCTCTTCCCAAATTGTTTGCATCTTTTCTACGGATTTTCTAATCGATTTTCTAATTTGCTTAATAATTTGTCATCACCATTGACCTTTCTTTTTTTCGGAATTCCACCACGATACACTGACTAATTTCCAAGCGCTGAGCACTGATAAAATTTTTTGTACAATCCAAGGTTAGCACAGTAATCACTCGGATTTTAAGTATGTCATGTGAAGCAGCCAGGCTCGCGAAATCACACCTGTCCCACGTGGTCGTGAAAGCCAACGCGCGGTGTCGTCAGCGTATTAAAAATTACTCAGGTACCTTTTCTACGAAACCTACAACATGAATCAAAATCTCTCAACAAATTCAGAATTCTAGGAACTATATATTGCAGTGCCCTAACGCTCTAACTTCGCCCCAGAGGAGAAATAAATTTCTTGATTGAAGCTTTGCGGGTTTCAAGGACAGCTGGGTCAGTATGTTTTTGCGCCCTGCAGGCCGCGGGGACGGTATGCTGTCCTATGGGGTACTTGTGAGGAGGGCCGTCGCGCGGCAACAGCAGATCGGCGGAGGAGTGGCAGCGCGTCTTGTAGTGATTTCGCGTCAAATTGAGTATAATGCACCACTGTAGTACGTAATACAGCGCACACCACCCGCTGGGCTCGTTCGTTGGCTCTGTCTTTTTGCCGTGCGACGGACCTCCTGTCCGGTGCCCCTTTCCTATGGCACCACAACCCTGTCTTCATTTTTCCTGCTTGTGAGACTCCTTCCCAGATTGCGTACATTTTTTCGTAGATAATTCCTGAATTGATAAACTTTAAGGATTAGGCGAGTGGTCGATGGCTTATAACCCTATGCACTTCACAGTAGCCACCTACTTTTCATCGGTTTTTGAGCCTTTCTGTAACTGACTCATGAGACTCCCCAGAAAATCACGCCAATTGAGGTGTGAAGGGGGGGGGGTGTAGAAGTCGAACTCCTCTCGCTTCAAGTAATATATTGGTCGCCACACCTTAGACATCACTCATGTCGACATCATAAAAAATTCTCTCAGTTTTCTTGAGTTTCTTATAAGTGGGTCATGAATTTGAGTAAACACGGCTTGTTTACAGACCTCGAATCAGAACCACAGCGGGTCATAGAAAGCGAACAAAAATGAAGCGATTCACCAAGACGGAACAGCTCGCTGCAGACACGTACGTTTTTTCCGGTATCCATGTTATTCTGAAATCGAATAGTGGATTTTTGCCGTTGACACCACCCATTTTGATGAATGCCCCGCACTCCATGGGCATTGACAGACAGACGCAATTACTGTAGATGTAAATATATTGTGCTATGTATAGTTGGGAAAGAGCTATGAGTGTGTGGTGCAGGAAATACAGTGTGGGCCCAAGGTATGGTACAAGAAACATGACGCATGCGACTGACAGACCCTCTTTTCCGAATCTATACATTTTCCTGTTCCTTTCTGAGCATAATGTGACTGAAGACAATGTCTTCGTCCTATGGATATCAAATACCACGCAGTTCTCAGACTATAAGACAACCACATTACGGCACGCCAACCCTAAAACTAAACCCATAAGGGGCTCTGGCGCGCTATGACTAGCGATAATTCAGTGATAAAGAAGCTCTTGTGGGTAACGGTTCAACGCCTCACTTTTAGGAACCGCATAAGACAGAAACAATGGAGATACGAGATTTATAGTCACCAATGGGACAAATATCAGTTAAGAAACTTTGTCTCCTTCTTGCGACTTGCGTATTGCTAAACTGAAAAATTGGTGTAAAAGACTACCCGGATACACTTAAGTTCCAATGTCTGTCATAGGCAAAAAACCACTTGAATACATTACTTTGAACGCTTCAGCGGGACCGGGTAGCTAGTTGTAAAGCAGGAATTCTGTAGATAGGGATTTTTGGGTTCATGGTCTTTTAGCAACTGCTACGTAAGAATCCATTACCGAATTCGGGTCGAATTCCGGCATAGTAAACCTGGAGGTAAGAACAAAGTAAAACTCGGAGATGTCTGATTTCTTGAAGAGTGCGCAACAAAAAAAACCTGGAACCTATTTTGAAGAGTCTCACCTGTGTGACACCATCCACGCCTTCTCTCTTCATCCTACAGGCTTCTATGTGTGAAAAGGTAAAGCAGTGGCCAGCACCTTTATGAAAACGATTTTTTGATTATGATACTCGAGTTTGTTGACATAAGTTCTTGGTTACCATAATTTTGGCCCACTCTGTAATATAGTGGCGTCGTGACCATTTCTAATTTCATTTTTTTTCTGGTTTCCTTTTGGCAAAGCTCGCAAAATCGTTGTTATTTAATTGTTAACAGAGCGTCATTCTCTAAGTATCAAAGCGGGGCCTCAGTAATATCAATCCATTAGAGAAAAAGCTTGCATACTCCAGCAGCGCTTAGCGGTGTCCAGATCAAAAATTTAAATGATAAATGAAAGGATGCCGACACCCAGGGTCAACCTTTACGTTGGACCGATTATTGGAGCGCCGTGGACCGATTGTTCACCGCTCTCCGCGCGGCATTCACTCCTTGCACTCGCGAGCCGTCTGTGTCTCCGTCGTCGGCGTTCAAATCTCGCAGTACTCTCGTCGCGTCGACGTTGGATCCTTTGTCCAACGGACGGTTTGACCCTGTCTGGCACCGGAGCTGGCCTTTTTCGAATCCGAATCCTGGACATTTACTCGTGGTACTATAATGCATTCTTATTGTTCATTCATTTCAGGGTGAGGTGGATTTGTCTCTTCAAGCGAATTAGATTGAGTTGATGAGAGATGCCGTACTGTTGTCCCACCTAAGTGCTGTCAGTAATCACCTCAAGTCTTCTTAAAAGGCTGATTATCACTACAACTGAGGCAGGCCTCGGGAATTGTTGTGTTAACACCACGGTTGGGGACTGATGTGCGATATTTACTAGATTCTGGAGAGACAAGAATCACACAACGTGCAATCAAAACATAAAACTAGCACGAGAACTTAGTAAGTGATCTCCAAAACAGCGGTGCCATTTTTTGTTGTGCGTAGGCGAGAGGTTGGTAACTCCAACAATGGATCAAACGCCCTTACAAGAAGGAGTTAGGAGAAAATATTCAGCCGCTGACTAAGTGAAGAATAAGTCAGGTTGAATCACAGCAGGCAGGAAAGTTATTCAACACAAAGCGATATGATTATGAGTGTAAAAAGGATAAAATTCAACAAGATCTAACTAGTGATCGTCTTCCGTTTTTTGGAATGCGCCCGATATTACTCCATTTGGGATTTATAATGGGCAATTTTGAACTTCTAATTTAGCCTCCACGACAATTGACTTGCGGGGCCAGTCAGTGTTATGGATAGTGTTATTCGACCTTCCAGCAAGACCTAACACCAATCGTAAGGAGCTGTCCGGCGGATGAGAGCCTATTGGTCTGGATGGCGCATGCGAGCCAGTGATTGTGATTCAGCAAGATGGCCTGGTAAGCAGCCGCTACTTGCCACTACACATCGTAATTAATTTTCTGTTATTTTGTATGGAAGGTCAAGAAAGCAACCAAATATTACGCTACAACAAGACAGGTCGTAGGGTGCTAGAGCGCTTTTCTGAATGGTTTGCTTGGATGTTATAGGAGCTCGTTCGGTTTATGAAATCGAGGTCTATTTTCCCTGACGGCAACACGGAGGCCTAAAATAGTGAAGAAATGTATTTGATGAGGTTATTCTGAGCTCCTTGCACTTACACTATAATCTACCTTATAGCTTTCAGCAATTATGCATCCCCCCCCATCCCAGACCTTGTAAATTAACGACGTTTGCACGTTGAAGCTTTAGTCAGCGTTAATAGATAACACTATAAATACCAGCGAGAAGTAAGATTAGTGCGGGACCTGGTCGGATCTGTGGAATGTAAAGTGAAGAACCAACCCCTGGGCAAGACTGGGATATGATTACGAAAGAAACTCTTGAGGGAGGGCTCCTCTTTCGCGTTGATGCTCTGGCTTTATGCGAACCATTCACAGCGCCTTCCATGTGATGTTCCCTTTCCAGTGGCCGCGCCCAATGTCTGAAAGGACATTTGGCGCGCCCATGGACGGGAACATCACGGTCAGTCGAAGGACGGTGGCGTTCTATCGTCCAAAAGCATTGGATAAAACTCTGATGTAACGAAACTTGGTGAAAGCACACATGAGGAGCGCGTCCAGGTCAAGCGTGCGTTGTGGAAATCCTGCGACCACGGTTCGCAGGGGGGGGTCGTATTTGCCCGCTGGTGGATAGAGATCGACCATTTTGATGGCAGTGGGATGCATTCACCGTCAGACGACAAATTCAAGGGTGAGTCGATGTCAGGCCAGACGATTCAAGTGAAAATGATATTTCACCTCAGACAAAAATTTTTCGTGATTCTGAGGCGTCCGGTAATTTCTTAGTTACTTAGTGTTATTAATCACCACACAAGTTAAAGATCTGAATTTCGTGGACGCTTTCCAAGAGATATTTCACTCTTTCACGTAAGACCCGAAAAATCCGGAATTGATGTGAGTGTACACGCGCATGCAGAAGAAAGGGTTTAGTTGTTGCGCCGCGCATTCAACTACGGCTCCTTGGACAACACAAACTCAATTCGGAACATGAGAAATTCTGAAAGTGTCCGTGCGCATATTTACGGGGGTGTACACCATATCAACCATTGCGACGTTAACGGACTTCTCAGAGGTTTACATTTATAAACATGTACCTTTAATACGAAGACTTTCGAGTTGAGAAATCGCTAATCAATCCTTTCTTTTAAAAAGAGAAAGCAATGGTTTCAAATCTGCCTCTTACTTTAGTACAATAATCGCCCTAAAAGGATATACAGCGTTGAAATAGTGCCAATGTAGCGAAAGCAGCCCCTTCGGCGGTACTGCGTGCAAGAAATCCTCACGTAGCCGTTTTTTGATACTGGAACGTTTGAGCAGTTTCTATGTAAGCGTTTGATAGAGCAAATCTTCTATCTTATGATTGCGTACTTTACTTTCGCGATTGATCGAGTTTGAACGAACTTCTGGCTTTAGGAAGTAAGAAAACTCGCACTCATTACAAATTTTCCATATACGTTTAATTTTGCGAACATCCTCCAACGTGGCATGTTTCGAATACTGGAACGTACGTGAAGCGCTTTCGCAACCGTTTGATAGAGGAAATCTTTCCATAGTTTTGTAATGCCGTATCCAGCTTTTTGATTTGACGGAATGAAAGCAAGTTATTGCTCCGGAGTGTAAAAAAACTCGGTGCTGCGTCTAGATTTTCCTCGTTATTTGATCTCCAATTTGTTTCTTTCTTCTGAACATTTTTTGTAACTTCAATACTGATTAGAAAAAGCTCTTCGCAAACTTCCAAATCAACTTTCAGATGTGAAAACGTAATATTTGAAGATAAGTTTATAATCATTTGAAATATTTGTTCAATCTTCAATAATAAATAACGTGCTTCCACGGTTTAACGCAGTCCAGTCCAACACACAAGCTGGCGATGGCGGTTAAAAAGCTTCTTCAATCTGAAGCGCGCTACGTGCAAATTAGAGATACCACTGAATCTGTGTAGTACTAGAATTTGGTAAGTCTGATGAGGAAATAAATAAAGGGCAGTAGGTTGTCCATAGGTATGCCATTTTTAGTGGCTAGTTTTGATACGTTTTTTTGGACTGTTTCTCGTTGCTTCGTTTGGTAGGACCTATTGCAATAATGAAAATTCTTTGACTTTTTTACTTTGTAGCCTTCTAGCGAATTTTTTTGTGGCGTGGATAGCAGGGCTTTTTATGAGCAGGTTTTGGGAGAGAATTAGACACTTGTTCAACCTTTTCGAAAATAGTTCGGCTTTTTGAAGAAGGTTTGTTTCGTATACTTCGGCCTCCGCGCAGGGTGGTGGGGGGGGGGGTCGTATTTCCCCAATTTTCCTCGACGTCTCGCTTGATCCCTGGCGCGCCAAGGCTGTGCCTCTAGCTGATCAATGCTGGCTCCTTTACGGTATGAGGGTCCCAGCGGAGACTGTCTTAGAATGGAGAGGCGGTATCAAACGAAGAACGCAGTAGACGCACTGGATCTGTCGCGGCGCAAATTCGAATTCGATGATAAGGAAGTGAAACGACTGACTGAAAGAGGCTGTGGTAAAGATAAAGACGCTGGTGAAGCTCAGAACGTCCAATTAGTTCTAGAGACGGTGTAACTGTTTATAGTGAGAACTAATCGAACTGATTGAAGGAGTGAGTTTGTTTGGGTGCTGTTGATAGGGGCGAGTACGCTTGCTGAAGCATTTTGGGTATCCGCAACTGGTAGTGACATGTCCTTTACGAAGGCATTTCCAACATAGTTGGAACGACTTAGCAGTTGCTTATCGAGTGTGCGGTTGCAGACGATGGTGACAGCGCGTGGACAATGAGCTAAAGAGTCGAAAAGCAGCAGTGATTAGGATTACATCTGGGTTCAGGAGTGGGGATCTAGAATTGGTGGAAACAGGGTCGTCGTTAAACTCAGGATGGGATTTGGTGTAGGAATAGTCATCAAGTTTCTCCGACACCTCGATCACTTCATTCAGCCGTCCAGGAGTCCAGGTAGGAACCATACTTTCCTGAACGGTGTTCAAGCTTGTTAACTTCCACTTGTGTCTCTTTCATAAACTTTTGCCAATTGTTTTCATGAAAACTAGCGAAGACGAAGTGTCTTCGAAACGGCTGATTTGCAAAATATAGGATTGGACTTGACAAAGGGTATCGCGATGTAGCTGAAGGTGAAGCTGTGTGAAATTCCTCAAGCGTTTGATGAAAAAGATTGTGGGTGAAGTGAGGGCGGTCAAACCGCCTTCTGAGAGCTAGAATGGTGAGATGATAGTTTTGGGGAACCGAGGGATCATATTCTTGGATAGTCAAAGCAAAAGCTCTGCCTTTGAGCGAATCGGTGAGATAGACGAATTTGGTGAACAATTGAAGCGAGTCGAATTCATGAACCGCTGCCTTGAATTTACACCAAAATCAGTTGAATTGCGTAATATCCCCATCAAATGTTGGGAGGTCTAGCCTTTGAAGCTGGGTTGGCTGGTAAGGGGAAGGAGTTGTCTCGGAGTTGATTGTCGCGAAAGGGCCTTGTCGAAGGATTTTGCTCGTATTAGGCGAAGGATGTTCAGCAAAACTATTGCGAGACGCAGTGCCGAAAATGGATAATGTTTGTATGGCAGAAATAAGGTCATTGTTAGTATCCGAACGGCGAGACATCTCGATTAATCCATCCATGATAATCTGACGTTTTTCGTTTGACGCTGCAATGATGTTCAGGGCTTGCTGTTAAATCTGATCGCTGTTCTGATCATTTCAGAATTGCTCCATTTCTGCGCTAAGCAGTACCCGATTGTCCTGGGTATTTATGAGAGATGTGAGAAATTCCGGTTTTAATGGTCGATAGCTATACTACGTCGGAGTATCTCACGGATTCGGGCATTCGGAGGGAGAGAACCATCTACAGGTGGCAAATAACTTATCTACAAGGGAAACAATACGTGAA
>MU868386.1:0-36926 GCA_036418205.1 Ostertagia ostertagi
AGGATGCCTGAGGCTGAGCACACGTTCTACTTCGACTCAGAATCGCTCTGGCATTTGAATGCGATGCAGGAACCAGCGAAGTATCTATCTATGTACATGATATTCGAAACCTAGAGTTTTAGTTCTAGGCCAATCCTGTGCCGTGCCAGCTTCCCATTTATCTATTTTGATTATTAATTTATTATTAATTTGTCCTTGAGATGTAAACCTATGTTGGAATAGGATTCATTCTGAGCTTCGGGCTCCGGATACGGCGCTTCGAAAGCGCCGTCTTTTATCACAGCACCACTTTCTCTTGAAGGCAGCTGGTAAGATATCGCCTACCGTTGGAAACGGAAGCTGGAGGTAGTCGCTGGTACAGTAGCGAAGCAAACACCAGGGGAAACTGCCTGAACCAGCTAAGTGGGAGCACCTTGGGCCGGTTCATTTCGACTTTGTGAGAATTAGTCGAGCCAGTAGTGGCTTGCATAATAATTAATCAAATCAATTTTAAATTTGGATATTAATTAATTTTCAATGTATTTTTTTCAATAATTGAATGTTAATCCCGGTAGGTGGTACACGTAATCGTGTAATGTGATTTTATCATCGACGCATTACAGAAACAAACTAAATGGTATGGTCACCTAAGGTAAAATGTACTTTAAATCAAAAGCGAATTAAATGGTCCATAAGAGTATCTAACATGAGCACCTTTCTACTATCTCTGTGAAAGTGAGACTTTTCACGGTGAAACTCCAGTTCGGGGGGGGGGGCACTCCATTGCTATCTTATCCGTAGTACTAGAGAGCAGTTCTTTGGGCTATCGAACACTACGGATAAGATAATAAGTGAACGACTCATTTCGAGCGTACTTTTGATAAGGACCGGTGGATGTCCTACATTCCACACTACCTGCCCACATCCCATCCACTTTTCTGCACAGGTGATCCACCCTGGAGCTCCTGCACCCTTAGCCCTTTGCGGAGGTGTCCTTTCTCCTGGTCCAGGACCGTTCCCTTGGGTCATGGCAGGCGGAAATGTGAAAACGTTTCAGGGTTTCTCACCCATTACACCAATATTTATCAGAAGTCTACTTTAAATGAGTCGATTACGTGTCGTGAGCCCTCTAATCCTTATCTTGAGTATTGGAGAAAAAATGGAGTGGCCCCCCCGAACTGGAGTTTCACCCTTTTCGCAAAGGCGACGTGTCACAACGGCTATGGTCTGCTAGGCTGCCAAGGGAGCCTTCACCGCGAAAGAGCAACGTCTCGATCTCTTAGGAGCGCTGCCACCGCTCCAGTTAGCACATTCCCCTTTCTGAAACATCGACTTTGTCGTACCTTCTCTCTTCGATGTTGCTCTGTCGCCAAGGAAATCAAATAAATAACTTGATCCCATTCCACATGAGTTTTCCGCTCCTTCTTCATTCATCTAAAAATATCCGTTCTACACGCTTCTCAAACACTCTTTCTCTTTTATCTACTTCCTACGGTGATATTACACTCGTGAAGAACACAAGAAGGGCAAGACGTACTCAAGTCTAACAGTGAGCATCTGAGCGTTATCAGTAGGAACTCTTCTGGTTAGCTATTCAATGCTCTCGGTCTTTCATTGGTCATTCTGTGGAGTTCCGCGTATGCTAAAAAAAAGAATTCATTGCTAAATTTGAAATAAAGGCGTGATTCAGTAACCGGCTCGGATTAGCCAGCTCATTACGGGACGAATCCTCGATAAATTGACAAAACTACTCCACTTTTGTGGCCACTGGAACAGTCATACAGTAGTCGACAAAAATATAGACTTCTTGTGAAGAACAATATAATATGATGTACATTTTGTGATGCCCTAAAAGTACGAATACAATGTTCCAGTAAGAAAGGAACCCTTTCACAATTTGTCTTGTGATTTCTCCCCCGCCGCCCCCGGAGCAGGGTCAATCCCTCCCGCTTCGAACATTCAAAACGCCGCACCATCCTACAACAGCCGACCCCTGCCCGGAGGGCCTACCCGGACCGACCGCCCGCCCCGCCCCCAATGCCTCCACAACCACCGCTTATCCTGAACCTATTCATTCTACTCCGAAGCACTGATCAACACCTCCCTCCTAGACAAACTTCGCTTATCACCCCGATTCCTACACAACCTCGCGGCAGAATTGGGTACAGGCCGTAGTTATACACCCCCACCTTCCCGCGCATGGCAAACTTAGACGCCACATTTCTCGCTCCCGTCGAGCCTTCTCGATGGCATGACCCTGCCATAAAAACAAGTAGTCACTCGATCCCAAAACCTCCCCCCCCCTCCCCCCCTACTCCTCCGACCAGAGGGTCTAACCGTGGTTAGCCATGTATCACGTGAAATGTAGCAGAAATTGTGTGATAGAATTAAAATTTGAGGTCAAATTGGTCGAGCAGGCCGTATTATTAATGAAAAAAATTACATTGGCTCTCTGTGTCTCCATAGCACTCTAATTGCCTTAAATATAACGCAAGCTCACTTCCTGTTTCTGGGAAAGTAATAAAGCTCCCCGCTGATCAACGCCTCCAATACCTCAGCCGCCTCTAACTTGTGGGAATGATAGCTACGGCGTTCTATCAGGGCATACTACAACATTTCAAACTGTACTTGTGGAATGATTCGCACGCATAACCTAGTTTTGGTTTTCTCAACATACACACCATCGCCGATCTAAAGGCTAAATAGAAACTTGCACCCCCCCACAAAATTTTCTACTTTTCACGTGCTCAACCTGACCACCCACGCCTACCTCCCTGTCACTGATGGCCTTCGAGCTAGACTTACTCTGTCATCCCCCTGTCCTCTCTTAGCGTATTCAGCAAGCCAGACACGAACTTGATAAATCAACCTAGCCACTTCCTTATTCAGCGCCCTCGAGTGACGCTGCTTAATAAAACGAAACAAGTCGTGAAAAGTTAAGCCAGAGATCCGTAGGCGGATTGCACAAGAACCAGCACATAACTATTGTTGACGATTATTCTACGAAAGCGATACCCTATGGGATTTCTGCGGTCGAAGGGCACCAGGAGAGCACACAGTAGGCTATATCTTGGAAACCTTGCGAAACTACATCGAGGAATTTCACGGGTGTATAGATCCTTCTTAGAGTGCGTCGCACCCAATAGCCTGATTTACCACCACGACCAAAACACGCCCGAAGTCACCTTTCCCACATAGGTAATCCGTCTATATCCACCACCCAGAATCGTCGTTTCCGAGTGTTTTCACCAGAATTGAATGGCTTAAGGTTTTTTTTGTATCAGAGTGATGGTTTTTGGAGTACAGCTTCTCTGCTGGTTGACCATGCGTTCGAAAGCATTTTTCGGAATGGCTCTTCGGACGTTAATTTTTCTCTCCGGACCGGTTCTCTTTAAAATATATTATCTATGCTGCCCTTGGTTTTTCGAAACCACAAATAATTAAAATTCGGGAATCGCTTGAAAACTTATGAAAAAACGTCTCATTTGATACTTTTGCCGTTTTATTTACTACGACAAGTCCGAGTGTGCTCGTAGCTTCGCCAAATCTTCAGTAGAGCAACATCTTATTGTGGAGTTCAAGGTTTGAAGGTGATTCAAGTCTAGTGGACTTGCTGGCTGCAGCTACCCACTGACGCCTTCTTGCACAGTTTGCACAGAACGTCCCACTTCTTGTTTCTAGTGACCATTTGTCGAGCCATCGAAACGTGACTTTCTTAGCGCAAACTTTGACAGATGTTTACACGCGTTCTCCAAGCTGCCTTATGCAGCTCGAGTGGTATCCATTGTCTTAGTTTGCGCAACTTCCCCATATTCCTTTGTTGCAAATAATCAACACTCACCAATCGCTCCAAACATTGCTTATTTTCATGGCTAAAGCTGGTACCTAGGGAAAGTTTGGTCATATTCTTCTGTTCAAGATGTCTGGTGCTTCAAACACAGGGATATTTCAAGGGCTGAAGTTGTTTTCTAAGAATAACTCTAAAGCCAAACAGCGGTTAAACAACATGTGTAGAAACTGAGGCTTCGACACCCATCAGAGGCGTGCGCAGCGGTCGATCGGCCTGGTTCACGTATATCTATTGCTTTTTACTGCTGCTTTTCTAACTGCTGCTTTTGACCCCATTTAGCCTAGAGCAAGTCTCTAAATAAGTGCTTTAGCGAAAACGGTACAAGGTTGCGTGAGCAATTACAGCTATTTTGAGAAATAGTTATTTTTCTATTGTTCAGTGTAATAAATAACGCAAAAGTAGTTCTTTCGCCTTCATTCGAGTGCGTTTGCACCTAATCCTGGCCTATCCTTTCCTTGGATATGAACCTAAGGTGTCAAGACGGATATCATTTGTTTAGGTTCCGTCGTGCATTCGCGGCTGCCACACTTGGCGACGTCTTCAATGTTTGCTGCATATTCGTGATACTCCCCTTGGAGCTCGCCACAGGTTCGCACAACTCAAACGGTATCGATCGATTTTTGAGTGATTTTTCTTCCACACCTGAATTTACAGGTTTCATCGAGAAGCTGAGCTGGTTGATCGTGGATCCATTGATCGCCGAACAAGGTATTTCTATAAAAACACTCGACTTGTTAACGGATCCAGTCAACCGTATGATATTGGAGGTTCGTCGCCATGTGATCACTGAAATGTTTTGTTCTTTCATAAGCTGTGGCACAGTTTCCTGAGGAGGACGCTCAGCCGCCCCTCTGCCACCAGATGGCGTGGTGGTATTAGAGGGGGATGGTTCTACAGAGTCCAATTTCCCGTACCATCCACCTTCAAGGTTTAATAATGTAATGCAGCAAGACGGGTATTATAAAAACATACCAAAATATATAAACATAAATAATAAAATAATAAAGGATAAAGCATTTGCCGTTGATCAATCCCTTTTTGGGATGCGGCACGCATTCTACTTCCATTTGTACATTCGTAGTGGCGTTTGAATGCGATGTGGCCTATACAATGACTTGCGGGGGCCAGCCGATGTTCAAGTCAGTGTTTTTATCCTCCCAGACAAGTCTGGTACCAATTAACCGACCCCGGAGGGATGGAAGGCTTGGTTGGCCCGGGCGACTCACGACCCAGGATTTGATCCCCGGACCGCTCGCGTGGTGAGCGCGCCACTTGTCACTACACCACTTCCGCCCATATAATAATAATATTAAAAATTAATAAAAATAGATATTTATTATTATTTATTTATTTATTTGTTGCGCTTAAACAGCGCGCTGCTACAATGTCAAGTCATCAAAGAAGTTGGGGAGCACCCACCACAAAAACTGATCGCAAAAACTGAGAGAGCAATTAATTATAATAGCACAGGGCTTGAGAAGAAAAAAAAACAAAAAAAAAAAAACATAGATTGATAAAAATACAAAAAACAAAAAATAAAACTAGGGAAATGAACTCTGAAACGAAAGCAAAAACAAGATAAGATCTTCTTAGAAGATAGGAAAGTATGAGAGGTAAATAGGAGCCCACATCGAGTGGTCGCATGCACCAGTGGTACTGTTAAGAGCGCATACAAAGAACGTGCAGTACAGTCCATCAGTTCATTAACTGAAAATTTGTAGCGGTTAGGCTAGGCTGAAAAATGACCCCAATGAGGAGCTAATGTTAAGCAGCAGCACTTCTCAAGTCCACATAAGGAGGTGCGTTGCGTGGGTACCAGAGACGTAAAGTTCAGAAGCCCGCCACGTCACCAACCTGCATCAGTCGGCTATGATGCCCGGTCGCCACGTATGGGGTCATGGGGACTTGCCGAAACTTCGAAACACGGGTATACCGACCGCCCTCGTGGAATCGGCAAGCTAGGTAAGTAACACAGCTAGGCCACTGACCAAAACGCTTGGAACACCACGAAAAGCTCCTTAGTTGTGTGGGCTTGGATGAGAACGACGAAGAGACCATTATAAATCCACTTATACTTCTCAGATGTCAATTACCTATACTGCAACGTGCTTGTAAATGCTTGCTTACTATAAGGGCGGACCACTAGACGGAGGGTGACCGGTTGACAAAGAGAATGATTCAATCACCAAACGAGCACACAATGCAACAGTTCGACAAACTCCAGAAGCGTTCGTTTAGCATTATTTACAATTTATACTCCTCCCCCAATTTTTATACCTTTTTCTGAAAATTCCTGGGTTCATTGCGCAAATTCGTATGTGTGTACCAAATGCCATCAAAGTCGGGCTGGGAGCTACAGATCCGCCAACCAAACTAACATTGCTTTTGTTGGAAGGAATACTACCGTTTGGAATGCTCAACGGTTCTCCTCAGGTTTCCTAAAAGACAGTGAAGTTTTTGAAAGGATGCCGGCAATCGTCTTCAAAAAGATGGCCCTAGTTAAGCCAGCTGAGAAGGGGCTGCACCAGACTTGTGCTGAAATGGTAGGATACTTTCACTCTGATGGAATGATGATGCGCAAACATTCCTATGGATTTGATTCCGCAAGATATTCTGATAAATGTGTTCACCTGCCCCTCACGCGCGCTCAAAAAGGGTGCGTTTTTGACCCTATGTTGCAAAAAAGTCTCCATAAAAAACTGCCCGCTTAGGCTGATAAGTTCTAATTTTTCTGTCGTGCAATGCAGACCCTACGCTAACCAGCTGTACACTTACTTTGTCCAGGCCTTACTTTTAAGCAAGTAACAGGGATGATTTATCAGAGGATGTCAAAACCGACCTGCCTCTACTTTTTAACTCAAAAAATTCCGAGCTTGGATCGTGCAAGGTTGCCACTCTAACTGTTAGATGAGGGGATCCTAGTAAGTCATTTTATGATTAAACTAACTCCCTCCCCGGGTTTTGAACTGAAATATTGCTGGTCCAATACTCTTGGTGAAAAAACGACATTAAGATATCCGGTACCTAATAGATTTTTATAGAATCGGAGCAAGTGGAGACATTGGACATCAGAGAGAGAGAAGTGTAGCTAGGAAGGGTGAAGGTATGGCGGCCTCCATATGTCGAATATAGGACCAAATATATAATCACGGCATCCGTAGCAGTCGTAGTAATACTGGAAATGAGTCAGCTAGAAATCTGTAATGTGAAGAGTTGACAACAAGTCAATCTTGCTAAGTCTTTTTTTGAAAACAGAAACATTGTTATATCAGATTTGTAAAAAATATTTATATAAATATAAAAAATATATATTACACAAAATACTTCCGGAGAACCCAGCGCATCTACCTCGCATAGAGAAATTGAAGTAGTGCAAGGTATTCCGACGAGCTTGATCGAGGAACAGGCGTTCGGTTATTTTAGTCTATGTGGCTGCTAATTCCCAAAATAGGAAATCGTCATCAGGAATGACGATGGCGTCTTCGTGGTCGCTAAAGTTCAATATTCAATCTATCATGTATATCACGGCCACGAGGTGGTTGCTTCTTGTGACGGAGAGCGTACAGAAATAAAGCAGACCTCAAGTGAACAATAAGGCAAAAGAAAGTGTCGGAAAGGCTAAAATCGAGAGTGTACGAGTTTTGAGGTGGATGAAGATATACTGAGCATTGAGGAGAGAGCGCAGGCGGCGTAGTAACTCGCACAAGCGAACGCAGACTACCAGACGTGCAAATCGTTGCACGATCCATTAACATAGGAAATTGCATGAGGCGCAAAAATCGATGCTCTACCATCCTTGTTCCGCACTTTCAAACCACGGCAACGGCACAGGCTTCATTTTTGCAGGTAGCTATACCCTATTCACTGGAGGAATCGCTTCATTCAGCTGAATCACGGAATATGCCTCAAATTAGTCACGTAAATGTTGACCTGTGAAAGCCAGATTAATTGAAACCATCCAAAGCAAACACAGAGCAGGAAAATTGTCTTGAGTTTGCAGTGACTTGAAAAGAAATGCATAAGAAAGTCACAGTATGGAAGTCCCGGCACTTGCTGCTACACCACCTCCATTAGGAAAAATAATTGTAGAAGTCATTCCTTCTTGCTTATTGGCATACTCTTTGATTCAGCTGTAAGTTTCAGGTAAACGAACCCGAATTACGAAATGCGACCATAGACGACGATTTCTTCCCACCTGATCACTCATTTGTTCTTCGATGCGCATTCAAAAATGGTTCACGTGTTTATAATTGTAAGTGATTTCAGGACTCAACCGCACGGTATACACTAATATACTCAAGGGCATATGACCTGGCAAAGTAGTTTGGTTTACAATATTTGAAGCTTTTCATCCCCTTTCAAGCTAGCCTAAACGCAGCTGGCTTTAAAATATAAGTCTTTAGAAATTGTTTCGAAATTTCAGACACAAGTTATCTAAGCAGTCTAATAAAAAAGTTCGAGTCGGGAACGGGTTTCAGCATCAATGTTCAGCAAATTGTGAGGCGCTTCAAAATCATTCAGATAAATTAAACACCGGAAAGCCTTGAGTTTTCGAGTTATCTGCTACGCACGGAACTTGATCCCTTTGTCAAGCACTTTCTAATAGATATAGTTGGATGATTTGAAACCACGTACGTTTTCCTTAATATTTGTGAAAGTCTAACTTCCAATAGTTACTTTTGGAGGGAATTTGTTCAAATCTTAGTATTCCACGTAAATATTAGGGTTGGTCCCATAATTAGTGAATCACTTTGGGTATTTTTGAGTTCAATTATTTTTTCTTTTTGATTCGAAGTCCTTGCTCATCCCAACATACACCTCTGTCATCTATAATGTATTGCCTATTCATGGGAATTTATTCGGTCACTTTCCTCTGAAAGTGCGGGAGATCTTGAACGAAGAAGGACTGGAAGTCGGGTTTGAGGTCGTATCACTTAGCGTAAAATTTCTTTTTTGAAGAGGAGTGCTAGAGCTCAGACAAGGTTGTCCTTAGCTGGTACGAGGATAGTGCTACACAACGAAGCTGAAAGAACTGTTAGCCTGAGAGTCGCCAACTTTTTATAAATAATCTACCCAAGGTGGGTCGAACGACCTCAGAAAAAAAGCCGACTTTGTCTTGCTTTGCTTTCAAATTGAACACGTTGCCACTGTGCTGTCCACGTTTGCCTTCTTCACTGAATTCTAGTATTACTGAGGCGGCGGTTCTCAGCGCAAGGTTCCTTTCTTGTTTCACCAACATTTCAGAAGTGTCGAACATAGAGGAAGTTGGGCTTTTGCTGTCAGAACTCCCGAATCGCTTGAGCTAGGCTACTGCTCCTGGTGGATTTGCTAGCACACTCCACCCAGTCTACAAAACTGGTGAATATGCAGGACGGTCACTGAAACGAACTCTAGGAAATCAAAAAGGAACATGATCAGATGTCAGATTCGTGTTCGAGGGTGAGATCGGACACAGAGCATGTGAGATACAAATTCCATATTTTAAATTCTTTACGACTCTACAGAAATCCCTACATTCCATAATCTGAACAAGTCGGATATGCTCTGACACATAGCGACTACTTTGTCCAGATCCAATCACAGCTGCGCTGGGTAGAGCAGCAAGATTGCCAGTAGAGGGGTAGTTAGAGTATCGGTCATCTTCAAATGGAAAAGCCAAATCCGGAACAGAGTGAACCGTGGATTGAAGGAGTGTGTCCTCGCCTATTTGCTGGTTGATCCACTACGTTGGTTGGCGTTTGAAAGATGCTAATCAGAAGTGATGAGTGAGGAAGCTCAAAATAGGTTTTAGAAAAATTGATGTTATAGCCACGTAAGGCAGCGTGTAAATGGGCTGACCAAATGCTCAGGTAGGATAATGTGGGTGCTACTTCGCAAAACATCTTCGACGCCTTTACCATTTTTCTTGAATTTTTTATAGCAATGAATGTAAAGTGATTCACTAATTATGGGACAACCTAATAATAATAGTATCAAGCTGCATCAGCCTGCAGAGGCCTTACGGTCTTGGCATGGTGGCGTGTGCCCGCCTTTGGTGAAAGGGAGAAGGAAATGACCGTGGTGAACCTAATGGATGCAGCCAGAGGCCTGGGCTGCAGATACATATAACCAGGTTCTTTCTAGCCGTTTGCTTTAAAAAACGATTGCTTCAGATCCCTACAGTTCTAAAGACCTTCCTTAGGTCCTCCGATTCTTCAGGTTTCAGGTCTAAAGGTCTTTCATTCATCATATTTCCAATGTTTTAGTTTAACCCATAACGGACGGCCAGTGTATTTTTCGCGTGCGCCACCATGTGGCGCACGCCGCCACCCAGGGTAGGGTTTATGTAGGCTTATGTGAACAGCAGGGGTAAGACGGGGCTAAAGTAGGTGTCGGGAGTCTCATCATCCGAAAAAGAGATTTCCGTTGACGACAAGTTCGTAGCCCGCCTTTCCGCTCTAAAACTAGGGTGCAAAGAATGAATGGAAGCTGTAGGTGACATTATCGAAAAATGCGAAACAACAACCCCGAGCAAGGATGTGGCTATATTTAGGGGAAGGGGTCTCGGGACGTGCGAACCATGGGTAAGCCACCCATCAAATAGTAAACTTATGTAAATTAAACAATGTATGTAAAATTTATTGTAGGTTTGTCAAAAATCCAGCCGTCCAGGTCCTGGGAAGATATGTTATTCCACATTGCTGAGAGTATATATGGGTATATTAAGATTGCTAGAAACATTCCAAAAACAAAGAAATAGTCGTGCGCCACCTTGTGGCGGGGGCGCACGGGGCCGTCCGGTGATGGTTGAAATTTGGCTTGTGATATTTTCCTTGTATAGAATGTCTGGGGGAAAAGTGCTAGGTGCAATGAATGAAGGGACTTCCTGAGGCCATTTATTTTATGTAGCCAACTACCCGCCCTCATGAGGGGATTTTTTTGAATTGTTTCATTCATGCTCGAAATAGGCCGCTCTGTCGCGAGTAAGTGCTCCTATTACCTCTCACTTTTCCCACCCACTTTCATTCCCGATATTGCAGTTGAAATACGGTTTGTACTTTTATCGCCGTCTATAGTACTGTATTTCGTTGTGTGTTCCCCTCGATTATGGCAATTATCGGTATAGTGTACAATAAATGGTGCGATCAAGGCGAAACATTGATCAAACCGAATTTTGCTGTACTTGATCCCACCACAAAAAGAACCTGTCAAAATAATAGACAGTCTATGAATCTTGCGTATGATCGATTTTCACTTATTGACGATGATACGTCTCTCCCCTTCAACTTCAGTTTCTCCTTGTTTGGAGATTGGGCGCAGATTCAGAACTGTCGGTTATTTATGGTTTAAAAACCACTACTGCAAAAAGTTACCACATAGAATTTTCTACTTTTCACAAGTGGGGTTACTCTCGAACGAGTTTACAGATATCAGCACTATTTGAAAATCGAAGTGTAGAGAGGGTGAATTGGCAGACGCCTAAATTCCACAAGTTTAAAGGCAAACCCCTGGATTGGCCCGACTAGTAGGAGGGATATCACTAGGGAAATTGGAAGGATCTGTCTTGGACCTACCTAGATCACTTCAACTTGGTCGCGAAAATCGCGCGGTTAGGGCGCTACGGGCCCTCGACCATTTCCAACGCTTCCCACCCACCGCGAGAGTGGTGAGATCAGCGTGCATTGATGTAGAGATCAGCGTGCTCTCTCAAACGACGTGCTCTCTCGCGTATTTTGTCTTCTTTGACCGCCCTTTCTCGCCATCGTACCACATCCGACCCTGTTGAAGGTTAAGGCCTTAATTTCAGCGTTCAAGAATTTCTCTTGCTTTCCTTCCCACTTTCAGGTCGTTCCGCAGCTAAGGTATCACTACAGAGCGCTGATAGCACTAGTTCAATCCCGGAGTTTGCCTTTAATGTAATCGCAAATAAGTGGCAGATTTCGTCCTCATGTTAATGATCATGACATGAATGATATCATGAAATCTAAAAAAAATTAATCAATTTAATCTAAAAAATTCTATCCTGATTTCATATTTTAAGGTCCTTATGCCCATATATTCGCTTATTCTTCACTCTCGGATTCAGCGATTGGATGGATTGTTCTTTTGTCCTCCATAGCATCTCTGGTGTTCTGTCTGATCGCAATTGTCTACCTGATTCAGGCAATCTTTGCGATTTATATTAGCTTTTTTCAGGAAGCCTGATCTTTTTAGGACATTTCACTGTGAAATGCACCAGTCAAGAAGTAACGCACAAAATATTATTACAGGCACTTCTGAAAGGTCCTTCTGCCAAGTATGTTCGAGGCCTACTCAGTAAGGAATGCCCTGGAAGATTCAAGTGTTGTACCGGCTATGCAGTGATGCTTGTTGGTCTAATAATTACGCTAGCTGTGAGTTACTTATTTTATGAATGTTTTCCCAAGGGGTAAAACAAATCCTTCCAGGGAATTCAGGCCTTCCACCTTATCTTGGCGTTTTAATGCCCTGAGTAATCATAGATTGGACGGGGCAAACAATGAAAATGCAGGATAAGAATGGAAGAGGTGGTCAGTGATTCACGGACTAAGAAAGAAGCAAGAAAAACGGGACTCTTTTTTTGCCCGTTAATTTCCGCATTGATGCGAGTCTACTCGATGCTGTCATCATCAACACTGATGCTCTCTCTGCCGAGCGTTTACAGTCGGACGGCGAGAGATCCCCCATCAGTGGGCGTGCAGCGGCGTGAGCGGCGCGAGTGTGGCCTTGCTAGGCTGCTAAGGGCATACGCTTTGCTGCGGAACGTGCTTCGTCCAGCACCCATAGACCCTTCTTCGATATTCCAGTTTATTGTTGAATCCTCTTGTAAGTAGGCATCATAGCTTATTTCTGCAGACCTATATGTTTGTGGTTCTGTGATGTTGACGTAAAATAAAGTCTCTCTAAAGTATATCAAAATACGTGCATTAAGTATTATAGCATACGTTAGATATTACTTATAACTTCAGAATCTATTTTAGATCCAATCCAACAATATTTTTGCGTCAGCACTTACGCCTTTGGTGGGTTCCGGAGTCATAACTCTGGAGCAAACGTACCCACTAATTCTGGGAGCGAACATAGGTGGATCATTCAGTGCTGTTCTGGCAGCTCTTACCGCAGATGGATCCCGCTTCGAAAAGTGAGTTTTGTATCGATCAGTCAAGAAAGTTCGAGGCACTTCACATACAATTAAGGACGCTACAAATGGCAGTCTGCCTAGTAATGTACAACATTATTGGTACGTTCATGTTCTACTTGATTCCATGGTCGAGAAGGTTACCTATCTATATGTCCACACGGCTCGGTGAGATAACTGATCAGGTACATGATTTCTAGTGATTCTTTTGGTGTAAATGGAAGAAAACTCTCCCTGCCAGCCAGAAAAATTCCAAGAAAATGGATGACAAATCCAAGCATTATAACGCCTTGCAGACGGGTCAAAATCTGATGTGGCCGTTCGCGATGAGTGACGGGTTTCTTTGCGAAATCCCAATTCTCATAGAAGAAATCAAGGCGTAGAATAAGCAATTGATCTGCTAGTGTTTTTGTGTTATATGGTTACCAAGCGTCGACGTTAAAGGAATCCTTCGCGGAAAATTCTTGCATTCTTTCTTAACATGAATGTGTCAGTTGTGATCACTGGAAACAGCACACAAAGTTTCACGCATGAAGATTCGGTTTCCGAAGAGAAACAAACGTACAAAAACTACACTCTATGGACAATCGAAGGTAATTCGGGCGGAGCCAAAGGCGAGGCATGGAAAGAAGTTGGCCTTTGGCCGGCTACGTATCAGGCGACGCAATGAAAGAATCGGGTTAAAGCGCGCGATTTCGGAGAGTAGAGACAAATCGATCGATAGAATAGGATGGAGTAGAAGTGTAAGATGTGAATGCAATAAAGCAGAAGGCCAGAAAGAGTTTCTAGTGAAGGCACTCCAAGAACCAAGTGGAAGCATCCCCGTCGCCAGCATTTGTGAAAGACGTCCGTGGGCACTTTGAACGCGTAGCAGCCCTTTCGATTTTTCGAATTTTTTACCAAAACAAAAGCAATATTTCTGTTCTTTTCATTTTTATCGTGGATGACTTATGGCTGAAATAGAATCATGATTTTTCCGTGAAGGATTCCTTTAACACCTCACTTGAAGACTAGTTAACCGGAAAAATCATCTTCTACATTGTAAATTAATATGTTTCAGTACCGATGGTTTATTGTCGTCTTCATACTACTGTTTTTTGTGGTGATTCCTGCTGCTGTGGTTGGGCTAACGCTCCTTCCAGATTATGTCATCATCGTTTGCTTTTCAGTAATATTCGTCTTCGTTGTATTGATCGTTCTAATCACAGCAATGCAGGTAGTTTTTTTTTACCTAACAACTACGTGGGGGGGGGGGGGCAAAAAAAGACATTTTGTCTCCAGACTCAAATGGATTTAATCACACTTTGCTCAGCTCAAAGCGTGTGCTCCCAACTTAGAATTGAAGAGCGCATTTCATTTCATAAAAAATCTTCATAGTCATCTTCTCTGCGAAGAAAAAAAGGCCGAAATGCGACTTGCGCAAAATGGTTTTTTGCCCCCCCCCCTGTGTATTTAGAATGATCGTTTGGCTGGGTCACATCTATTCATTATAGGCAGTTGAATCTCGTTAGGCAATGGGGATCCCAACGTTCTCTAATCTAACCTAAGATGTTAAGAGTTTGGATAATGCAATGAAATAGAACTGGGTAGATGATTTTGTTCATGCTCATGAGCATGTCCATGAAATTAGGTTCAGTCTGGCCGCATTGTAAGAGGTCAAGCAACTCAAATAATGCAAAGCAGGAGAGCATATAACTTTTAACATTCCTCCTGGGGATACCACGCAGTCCATTCTAAAGGGATGGTAGTGAAATCTGTTTCCAGTCAACCTTATGGGCACAGTGAGTTCGGACGACATTCAAGTAGGTCGGTGCTTCTTCACTCCGGGGCATGTCTGGACCAACCGATCATCCTAGAAGAGGGTGGAAGCCTTTGTCGGCCTTGCATCGGTTACAGGATTTGATCCACAGATCGCAGTTCTCTAGAGCAGGACCAATAACTTACCATTCTATCACTACTGTCTTACCTCGAGGCGCAACAGCTTAAGGTACAACAGAAAAGCCAGTTTCCTCCCACAACTTCCTTCATGCTTTGAAAGACGGAAAGAAAGTGCCAAAATCCTCAAGAAGGTGCTTTCTATTATAGATACCAGAGTCCAGCATCTTATCCAACGCTACTTCAAGCGATCCTGGCGCATTGACAAAATCTCGGCTATGAATGCTATCATCCAGGGTTCATCCGAAAATGCTGCAAGTTTTGCAGTGGCGGAAGGGGTGCTTCAGCGTGGCGAAGCCGGCTATTCAACTAGAGTCATGCCCACGTTTGCACGTTCCTCATTCTGGCAATGAGGAAAAATCACCTCATTGGTTGGTAGTTTAGGGCACTTTTCTCTTCCCTGACCGTAAATGTTCCCAGGCTTTCTTAAAGGCAAACCCCGGGATTAAGCTGGTGCTATGAGGGCTTTGAAGTGATAGCTTTGTAGTGATAGCTCAGTTGCGGAACGACCTGAAAGTGGAAAGGAAAGCAAGAGAAATCTTTGGGAACGCTGAAATTAAGGCCTTAACCTTCAATAAGGTCGGATGTGGTACGATGGCGAGACAGGGCGATCAAAGAAGACAAAATACGCGAGAGAGCACGTCGTTTGAGAGAGCACGCTGATCTCACCATATCTCGCGGTGGGTGGGAAGCGTTGCAACGGGGTCGATGGTTGCAGGCCCGTAAGGATTAGCGCCCTAACCGCGCAATTTTTGCGACGAAGCTGGAGTGATCTAGGTAGGTACGGACCTTACAATTTCCCTCGTGGTATCCCTCCTACTAGTCGGGCTAATCCCGGGGTTTGCCTTTAACCAAGCAGAATAACTAGGGATCACACTCTTAAAGAGCGTTGGTATTGAATGGGTTTTGTTGTACTTATAATGACTTGATTTCTGGAAACTCTGTGCAAGACATTTTCTATTTCAGAGGCAATGCCCCAGAGTGCTACCGTCTCGTCTCCGCTCATGGCAGTGGACTCCAATATATCTTCGTTCGCTTGAACCGTATGATCCCGCAATGACGGCATTCTTTACGTCATTTCCCATTGTTGGTGGTTTTTTCAAACGTTCAAAATCGAATAACAATGCAAATGGCAACGGCACCTTTCATACGATGATCAAGCTCAGCAAACAAACTCAGGTTTAACGGGTGATACAGATCGCTCACTATCCTCTCGTCATTTAGCAGCTTTAACTTCACTTTACCAAAAATACCTACCGGGTGCAGTTGAAATTTCACGTTCAGTTGGTGATATTACAGTACATATTCATATACAATAGTAACCTGTATAGTGTTGAGCTCTTCTCATTCTGTCTATGTGTGCATCTATACGAGTATCACTGATCAGTGAAGAACTTTATTCTCAAATTTCCTGAGAAGATAAATATTTATCAAACATGCATTCACATTCAATTACATACACATTTGTACTCGTAAGAATTGGAACACAGAAAATCTGTAGTCAGATTCATCGACGGACGCTGAGGTTTTCGTTTTTCATTTCCAAAGAGTCGAAATGTGAAAACCCAGCGATAACGTTGATTTTCCTGGTTGTAAAAGCTTCATATGGCTTTGTTCCACGAAGGAGCCATATTGAAAGCTCGATCGTTGATGCACTTCAACGGCCACTTGGAGCCTTTCGAAGGTGGTGATCGACGCTGATTGTGAGTTTACCCCAGAATCGTCAAACATTAGCTATATCAGTGCCGTACTCGTCACCAATCCGTGATGAAATACCTGAAAAGTCCCCAAGTAAGCCTGGAAATGCCTTCAATCTCCCGTCTTTGGTCACCAGGACGACAATATTTTGGATGAGCACAACCGAAAAGCTGGACGTTTTGCTTGGCAGCTTTACGCTGTTGCCTGCAACTATCCTGTTATAGCTGCAACTGGAGCATGTTCTTTCAGAACGGTAGCAGAATGTATTAGAAGGAGCCAAACTTCTTGAGCTTTAGAATACCAGCTGCCCTACATTCTCTCCGAAAACCAGATCAATTATGCGTTATATGGAAGCCGATTTCTGCGGTCGACTACGAAGACATTTTCCCTGTGGATGCGCCATTCTGTAAATGTACCTCTGAAAATGTTTGGTTCAATAGGATTCAATCATTCGCAGGCACTCCATATTTCTTTTCAAAAACGCTGGGAACTTGAATGCTGGTTGGCCTGGCGAAATCTGACCCGAAATTAAACTTCTGGCCGTGCGCGTAGGAAGTAGCGCCACTTGCTACTGCGCCACCGCCCATCTTACACGTAAAAAATTTACACAAAAAGAGCACGTATGCATCAACGGAAACTCACACAACAATACAGAAGAAAGACCAAATAGGCAAGCACTAGATACAGCCATGTAGAACGACCATGAGAGAATACTCCTCTCGTGACCCTGGAACAGACTGTTAAGCATTTTGTAAGGACTTTTATTATATTTCATCTACCATCTGAATGGTTACATATTCTATTAATTGAATGTGATAAAATTGACGTAAGTTTGTTACTTCTCTTGTAAAAGTTCTGGCATCCAGCAACTGCATCACGGGAGGGATTTCTCTAATGGAAAATTGCGGGGCTAAACTTTAACCTCAGGTCTTCAAACACTCTACGCTTCGTCTTGAACCAATTTTTGAAATTATTTTTCGAATTTCTTCTTAAATCGCAGGCAGACCACACCACAAGGGTGTATTCGAACCAGGTCCCTTGCCATACCATCAACAAAAGGGGAGTGTATTCAGAGGGTTGTATGATATCCACAAACAGGAACGAGAAGTTTTGCGCAAAATATGTGCTCTGAGTTACTTTTTGACTCTATATCTCTGCCACTAGTTACTTGAACGCCTTACAGCAGGCCCACCGAGCGGCGAAACTTTTCAAGAGCTACTTAAGTGTCCTGCCAGACAGGTTATGGCAGTTCGCTTCAAATACCATTGATCTAAAGGCATCTGGCAGAAGCTCGACACTGGTGGATTAGTTTTCCACGAACCCTGACATTGTTTTCTCACACGCACACAAATTTGCACTTATTACTTGCATGGCAAAGAAAATAAAAGATTCATATTGAGGAAAGAGCATCCTTGAAACCTTCATGTGATCGTAAAGGTAAAGGTTCGTTCTCATGTTACTCCATGACATCGGTTTAGTAGTTTACACCCTGTTGAATGATTCTTGTAGGTTGAAATAGTGTTTGGACGGGTAGTTTCCTAAATGGCTTTCGTCTTTTCCAGGCTCTGAAGAAGGTGAAAGCACCGAAACGTCGGCCTAATAAAAGTTGTTGTCAATCTTGGTTGGAAGCTGTGCAACTAGGCTTTCATATTCTTTCATGTAATCAGTTCTGACTCAGCACACAACATACGAATTTCAGTGAATACGACAAATGTTACAGCACACTGTGAGGGTGCTTCGCCATTTGCAAGATCCGCCCCGCGATGGGCGTCCTGCACCACATGCAACAACTAAGCGACACTAAAATAGTTACTTACGTAGTCATATGGGTATAAGTCGTGCATGGGAGAGTGTTGAAGCGTAAACGTTTGCCCTTCAAGATTGGCTTGCCAATACACAAAGCAAGCAGTTCCAACGCAGACCCCTGGAAAGGTGGTTCAGACCATCTGCTAGCTCTGGCTTGTTCATGCCGACAAATAGGATGTATGTCTCTGCTTCGGTAAGCCTCCAATAAATCTACGAATAAAAAAGTCCCCTGTGAGCATACCTGTCAACAGCACGATGAATGTCGTCGACATACGACATTTCCGGCAACAAAATGGGCCGGTCACGACCACAGCACATGACATCACTATCGAAGATATCAACAGCCCAGCAATCACCACTTCAAACGCTGAAATGCGCGAGATCATAAGGAATGAGTGAGACGGACTTACTCACAATTCAAATCAAGCACACGTTGTAATCAGTATTTTCCCGTATAACATTCCACGCTCGCCACAAAAGGAAAAAAGATTTGTGAGTAAAGGAAAGTAGTCCAAAAGTGCAGAAGTCGTGCCCAGGTCGCGGCTTGAGTGTCAATGGCAAAGGCGTTCGTGAGTTATATAGCTATGACTCAACCCCTAGCTCGTGCCAGTTCTGATCGAAGCAGCGTTGCAAATGTTTTTTCGCGCAGGACTGTACCACAAACAGACCGGGTGAAAATCGCTCGAGGAAACGGAAACGGCTCGTCGAGGATTTTCGCCTGTTCACACGCTCTCCCGCGCGGACATTCACTCTCGCCACCCGCGAGCCGTCTGTGCTCTCCGCGCGTACATTCACTCTCGACACTACTCTCGCACAGTAGAGAGCCATGGTCAAGAAAATCCTTGATCGTTATTCGCTTGATACGCGCGCGGTGGGGATCGAATGCTGCTTCGTACTCTATCCTGGCCAACCAAGCCTTCCATCCCTCCGGGGTCGGTTAATTGGTACCAGACTTGTCTGGGAGGATAAAAACACTGACTTGTACATCGGCTGGCCCCCGCAAGTCATTGTATAGGCCACATCGCATTCAAACGCCACTACGAATGTACAAATGGAAGTAGAATGCGTGCCGCATCCCAAAAAGGGATTGATCAACGGCAAATGCTTTATCCTTTATCCTTTTCACCGTGGCAACAGTGAAGATGAGACACCAAGTGCCGTGTGTGATGTTTGTGATGACCTAGCTTCTGCGTACTTCGCGTTCCAGATTTCCTGATCACACCTTAAATTCTCCTCCTCCCTCAGCAATATGAAACAGTATTGACTCACTTTGCGTCGGAACATGCCTATAGACGAGCATACGACTAGGATACAGATCGTAATCATCGAAGAACCAGCGTAGACGTTGTAGTACCGACGACAAGCGCATATGACAATTTCCATAGGAACGTGTTGTCACACATTGCTTCAAAATTCCTCGATGCATTTGCAAAGCATCTAAAAATCTGTTCATTGAAACCACTGTTGTAATATTATACATAGGGGCAAGATTTGTTTATTTATTCATTTGAAACGACGCATAAGGCAGTCGTGGGAAACAACGATAAATGAGCAACAGTACAACAATCTTTCCTTATATATAACCTAGTTATAGCTCAACAAATTTTTCTTAGCTAGGCGTTTGAAAAGCACAAAAGTGGGAGTGACGAGTGCCACATTAGATTTAAGATTGCGGAAAATAAATAAATGACACGAGAAGACGTGGCTAATTCGTACAAATAAATAATTGCTGTTAATCTATTTTCCAGACGAAAAGAGATTGCTATCAATTTAATTTCTAGATAAAGAGGATAAAGCACTAAGCTGCCTTCGAAACAGTCTTTTTTTAACATATGGTCGAAGGCGCTCATAAAATGCGTTAACCCAGAGCTTAGCTTGCGGCCAGCTCACTCCAAGCTCACTGCAGAGATTTATTCAAGGAATCGAAGTCACGGTGAGACCTTCCGCATGCTTTAGACTCGAGGATGCTCCAGAGGAAGGGGTACAAGCGGGTCAAGATGCTTGTCTACGTTTTTGGTACTCGCGTCTGGTCAATAAAGACATCGGTAATAACTCGTTTGAGGCAGAAAGGTTTCCCAGTTCAGCCAACCTCGCATCATTCGCGGAGCAGCTTAATTCGATATGTGCAAACCACGACAGACGTCGATGGCTCGGAACCACTGACGGTGCGAGTCAATGATAGAGAGATGGTTTCATCATCCCCGAAAAAAAGCAAAATCTTGCATTAATTGGTCCGCAGGTTAACAGTGAATCGAATGAAAGCATCAAAAGGGCGTCTCAAGAGCGTAGAGCGATTTAGTGAACGAATTCTTTCTGCTAGCTGGGAGACAAAGAGAAATTAGGCACCAAGGCGAGAGACAGACTCGGTAACAAGAGCATAGGGGCGTCTATGATTACAACACATAAGCTCTATCTATCTAGCCGGGTGCGTAGCGTTTCTCCTCCTGGGGTCAGGTCACCTAAAATTGAGACGCCGTTCATTCGGAGCAAGCTTAGGACTAAGCCTAGGCCCAATCATAGGCTTAGGCATAAGCCAATGTGTAAGCATAAGCCTTAACCTAAGTCTAAACCCAAACTTAACCTTAAGCTTCAATGATCGCGCAACTGTGGTGACCTGACCCCAGGAGGAGAAACGCACGTCTCCCTATCTAGCCCAACTTTCGAGTCGCGAGGGTGGCACTACCTTTAGGGTTATCCAACTAAACCACCCATGGGAATAAATTTTCTGATTGACTAATCGCTAATCGCTAGTTGTGACTGAAACCTATTTAAAATTGATGAATGTGCCATTGGCGCTTTGTTAAATATCATCATGCAACAATACGAATGAAAGACCAAAAAATTACCGTGTTGAGTAAAACGTGTATGTGTCGACCAGAAATCAGATGTAAACGATGAAAGTAGTATACCAGTGCCAACTAATAGAATTATCCATGCAAAGACCTGTTGACCGCTGAACTGCATCAATAACGAGGCTGGAACGAGATTTATGGTGATGAAGTAGATATATAATTGGGAAGCAACTATTATAGTATACGAGAGCAATCCAATTCTCAAGGCGTATCTTAATTAATGATATACGGAATCTCTTAATCTCGTGATCTTACATTTAGTATTAATTCGCTACTTATCTGAGAAGACTAGCTATACGGGCAATTTTTTTCGGAACCAAGGTGAAAATCGGTCGAGGATCGTCGACATTCTTCGAGGATTTTCGCCTGTTCAGTCACGCTCTCCGCGCGGACATTCACTCTCGCCATGCGCGAGCCGTCTGTGCTCTCCGCGCGTACATTCACTCTCGACACTATTCTCACACAGTACAGAGCTATGGTCGAGGATTCCTCGACTGCTATTCACCCTTTTTAGAACCATTCAGATGTTGCCGCCGTAGCCTTCCACTCGGCTCCTGCGAATTTCCAATGCATACCTGGTCGCCCAGCCGTCCTACCTCCACCCTCCTTGATAAGCTGCACTTCCCATTGTATCTGGTCTCTTGTCGCTGATTTTTGCGGATCAACATGCGCTTTGCGGCATCGGCGATGGTTTCTCAAAGTTTCATACTGTCTCGTACTGTCGTATTCAAAACCTTGTCCCGAACGCGAAATCCTAGCAGCTGACGCTCCTGATATTCCTCATACGATATTCTGCGGTGAAGCCCTCGTTTATTATCTGTTTCCATCAAGTAACCGCTCAGATGTCGGACCAATCCTTCGATATTCGTGGGTTGTGCGTTTTCGCGTACCATACAGGTATCGTTTCGAGCTTGGTTTCTTCAATCTGTAAGTTGCGCTTGGCATAAATCGGTCGTTGTCCTCGCGGGGATCGTCGGTAGTAACCTTCCAACTTGTTTGCACAGCAATAGATACAGTAATTATCGACTCAGTTCCGAATTCAGGCCCATATTCTGCCTTCTGCCTCCTGCCATTAAGCCGATGTTCCAGCAGAGATAGGTTTCTGTCGTGCTGATGTGTTTAGGATTAACCCAAGGAATACCGCGCTGCTTGGGCAAAGCTTGAAGTTCGAAAGCCATCGCCGATCGAGGTTTATGGCCAGTGGAAATTGTAGCTGTAGATGTTTTGTGATTTCAATAATTTCTGTAAGCATTACTCTTCGTCACGGGTCTGTTGTTCCTTCTCTGTCGAAAAATTGTTGGAATTCCTCGTATTTTCCCGGAAAAGTTGGAGCATAACTAGAATGAACCTGAGAAATCCCTAAGCCGTAAGACCCGTCCTAGTTCAGAGAGTTGTTACTCCAACGGGTGCTATCAAGCATTCAAGCATTCTATTCATACATGAGGACATATAATACAGGCCAAGGCCAGCATGGGGATATCGTCGACGTCGGCTGTAGAAAAAAAGACGAGTTCCAAGACGACCCAAGGGACATTCATGTTTTGGGCGTCGACTGTCCCAGTCAGAGTAAACCTCATGTTCCTGACATTGGTTTGAAGTCGCTTTTGACAGCATACGCGTAGGAAAATGACGTTGCTTGTTTCCACCGGGGAATCGATCACAAGAGTACTCCTGGGTTTGACGACGATTGGTGGCAGGAAATATGTAAAGGGAATATAAAATGTGTTTAAGAAAGACGATAATGGAAATAGTCACGCAGGTAACTGGTCGTAAATTATGTGAGAAGAAACAGACGATGCGGTTTTCAAGAATCTGAGATTGTGCTTCGTGCTGTGGAGGAAGAAGCTCATAGCTTAGTTAACATATTTAATTCTAAATGAATGTATCAGGAACCCTCAAAGTTATATATCTCTGTGAAAATAGCCGATATTCCTGGCAGTCTAAATGAAGAGTAAAGAACGAGAACATAAAAGAAAGGTTTGCATTACTAAGAAGACTGCGAAGAGGGTTCATTCGATTTTAGATGATTTTTTATGAGGCACTCACGGCTTTTACGGGGTTTCGCGAGAGAGCAAGAATGAAGACCGAGAAAATGTTTTAATTTCCTTGAATGAAGAGGGATTGCACTAAGTATTTGGTGCTAATCAGCTTTGAAGCTTGGCAGGATTTCGTGCGTGGCAACCGACAGCTTTCAAAAAATCAATCTACCTGAAATCTCTCATCACATGAATTAATTCTATTTTCAGAATCCTTTTCACTTCGTTAAACTACGAATGAGTAACATAACCGTTTTGGCTACTAATTCTCCAGGGAGCGCGTTTAACCCTTGAATTCACTGCAAAGTGCAAACAAAAAACCCTCGAACGATTCTACTAATCGTCAAGACCATTTGTTTCCAGGTAGACATGAGGAAAAAGAAGTGTTTTTCGAACGACTACCTTGAAAATACCTTACTAAAGTTTTAAAGCTCCCTAGAACTCATTAAATTAAGCGTTCCACAATAAAGTCGAGTGCATGCAGTTCCGGTCTTTCGTCAGGATTATGGATGGACGCACGAGATGATGGGATTAGATGGGTTCAAGGAACCCCTTAAGTGATTAACCCCTGACAGAATTGAATTATATCAAAACAACTCAAAGAGAAGTTTAAAAAAACTGATGGCTTTAGCCGACGTGAGCCGAGAAAGTGTTTACCACTTAGAAATCAGAAAAGTGAGGAAGACATACATATGTGAAATGAATGTGTAAAGTGCAGAGGATGTCCATTTCAAGATTTTCGCCGAATGTCGTGTCATATTCCGACAGCACCACAGCGATGATAGTGATGGAATGACAGCGTCATGCTGTCAAAACCGAGCACTTAAAAAGCACTCAAAAGAATGGATTATGATGTACAAGGGCAGTTTTGAGCTGGAAAAACTTGCTGTGGCAGCAAGAGTCAATTGCTCGAACTACAGCTGGAACCAAGGACTGCGAAGGCCTGCTAAAAGTGGACCAGAGCCATCCGAGTGCGAATCGAGGCCGAAGGGCGGCGACACGGAGGACGGACAGCATCGCGCTTTTGAGCCGCACTCTAAGTGAGCGTCATGTTCAATATTGCCGTCTCCACACTTTTTTTGGATTCGAATGTGTGAGAGGCTCCATTCGCTAAGGAAGCGCTTTTTTACTAGCTCATAAAGGCACAAGCCAATTTCCAGTCATGAGCAATTGTCCTTGCAATGGCGAGTACTCCTTCCTTCGGAAGCTATAGATTAAGGCATGGACATTTGAATCCTAAGCATCATGTAATCGATATGAAAAGCGCTTACGTAATTGAAGTACAGAGAGCTATCATACTAAAAAAAATCCCCCATCAAGCAACAAAAAATAGTAAAGCTGTTGAAGAAACGCTTTCAACGGCACGTTCACAATTGAATGAATGATGTCCGTAACTGACTCGTCGAATACTGTACTCGAAGTACCGCAATTGAGAAAAAAAGAGTGGAAACAGTTCTGGAATGATGAAAAAGCAGTCAGAAGTTGGGCAACGAGCCCAATCCCGGGAAAAAACCTGATGACTAGATCGTCCCTAAAAAAGGTTAGGAAGCCTACAAGTGAAGCGAAATTCATTGAAAGGCGGCAGTATTCGAAACTCAGGAAGAGCAAAAGCCAATGTGGGGAATACATAGTAGGAAACTTGAATGGAAAGTTCCTCTTTCTGTTTCAGGGCACACAGGCCCATTCAGGGATATCCGTATAGCGCACCTGCCGTACAAGTGCGCTTTACCTGCAGTCCTAAGACTGAACTATTTCTCAATATTTCTACCAACAGTGAACGATACTCCTTGACTCTCGAACTACTAGTGGTACATTAGGTGCCAGCATAATTTGATAAACTTTTCTCAGCGAAGGTCGAACTGTGAACAAAGAAGTTATGCATGATTCTTACTCCAAGGCAGGGTGAAAGATGATCGAGGATTTGTCGACGACTCGTCGAGGATTTTCGCCTGTTCAGTCACGCTCTCCCGCGCGGACATTCACTCTCGCCACGCGCGAGCCGTCTGTGCTCTCCGCGCGTACATTCACTCTCGACACTACTCTCACACAGTACAGAGCCATGGTCGAGGATTTCTCGACCGTTATTCACCCTCCAGAAATGACTCGCCTCTATAAAGGCGTTGATTCGTTATCGGAAAAAAATCAAGCGTAGGATTGTCGACGTTTATTGCTCACAAAAAAACAATTCCCAAAAGGTGCGCATGTGGTCGGCAGTTGGGTAAGTGGTTTAAGTTGTTCATTAATCTATTATGACATGCACAAAATGAGCAATAGTATATGAAATGGTGAAATGAGAAGTCATCAGCCGAAAGAGGATCAGAAGAACTTCGGAGCTCAATATCGGCTTTACCAACCACAATTTTCAACATATATGTACATCGACGGAACGAATAATGCGTGAGCGGAAGAGGGTGATTTTGACGGCGACAGTTCTTGATTGAGGAAGGAAAACAGATGAGATCATGACAGAGCGGGACCATTTGTCTCCGAAGCGCCTCCATTGCGTAAAGTGTGTAGTGCTAAGCTGTGATCGGGTTCAAGGATTGCCAGCTTTGCTTAAGTGATTAAACCTGCAAGAAGCAAGCGCTCTGACTGATACTTCTAAGCTGCTTTACGCTAGGGATAGTGTAGTGGCAACAGGGTCCGCTATCGCGTGCATGGCCCGACGATCGAATCTTAGGCGAGATCCTGCCTAATTCAAACAAATCCTGTTAATCTCTGAATGATTGGACGCTCCAAAATAAAGCTAGCTGAAATATGTTACACACATGGCTTTATTTTGAAAGAGTCAGCCTTTAACGGTTGAAGAAAACCGGACATTTCATGGTACAGGGGAGCAAGGAGAAATTGCTCCATTGGGTATCATTTTTATTCCAACTAGTACAACTAATCAAGCGGATTTATTACACAACTACATTATTCTAAAATTGAAAAAAAAATTTAAAAAAAGTCCAAGTATAACATTGGTTTGTTGGAGCACCAAATATAAAAATATCACTTATAAATAGCAGGATTACAATATTCAATTGTTGATGATGTGGAACCATCAGAATGGTCAAATAATTTTACCCTCGGAAATTTTTTTGCAAATGTCATCGAAAGAAAAGAGATACTCCTCACAGAAGCTGACAATTTCGAAGGAAAAGTGAACAATTCACTATTTTTCTCGAATCCCTCATTAAAACGGCCGGAAGTCTATGAAAAAGAAGCTGGAATATTCATTGCATAGCCAACGAGTCCTAATTGCTGAGCTGCGGCATCGGCGCCCAGCAGCCGTGACGACGAAGGGTAGGCTCGGGTAAGAAGTCAAGTGAGAAGCAGCAGGTGCGATTGAACACCTCTGCTATGCTAACTTAGCCATACCTCGGTCATTACCCTTAGCACAGCGACAGGAGCACTCAACTGGAAGCCAATGAAGTTAACCACTCCTATCCTGATGACATTTTCACACAAAGCACACTTCAAAATGCGATCAACCGCCTGAAATACAGCCGAAAAAAAAACATACTAAGTACTAAAATTATAGCAGTAATAGTAATAGTAACCTTTGAACGCAGGTGTTTCCCCAGCCTCAAAATTCGATAGTAAAATGAGCTAGAAGCAGTTGCACATACATAAAACACCACTTACAAAGTCAGCCATTTACTCCGTCGTAATCACTCGTGAATAGCCGACGTGTGCGAAAGTCGAGCGCCGACTCAGCTCCCAGTGGAATGGTCAAAACGGGGACATAGATATTCTCGAGTGGCCGAATCAATGCAAGAGCTGAATAGCTTTCTTTCTCTCTTTCTCTCCGTTGCCAATTACACATTATTAAAAGAACTGACATACTTTATGAATATTGGCTGAAGTACTTTATCCACAGAAGGGAACAACTTTTTAGGGGGCATTCCTCGGGCGGACCAAAAAATCGCAAAAAAAGGCAACCCCATCAATTTTTAAGGAACTGAGGAAAAACTTGGTGGGCACGCAAGTGCTGTAGCAAAGTGCGTTGCTGCAATTCCTCGCTGGTTTGCCTTCATTTGTCCCCACGGGTTCATTGAAGACTCTATTCCCAATATGGCACAAGTTTGATGAAAAACGAACTACCACGAGGGTCGAAGCAACTATTTTTTGAAGTTGTTTTTGAATGCTCTTGCAATCAACTCTTTATTTACAGATAATATATACAAACAAAGCAGAAAAATAAACAATTATCACGACTCCGTGTTGCTCTTCCGATTTCCGCTCGTCAGGTTCTTGAAGAAGGTTTTCAGTGACGGCTTCGATGCTGACATCTTCATCGTGCCCGAACATCTGAAGCACAACTGATCTCGTGTGCAACACCCATAATCCCAACCAACGACTAGAATCAATTTCAAAACTTTTCATGACTCAGAATCGAAAGTGGTGAAGGTTGGAGACGTGCGATTTGCACGATTTGCGCCCCCCAAGTCAAGTCAAGTCTCACACTTTCCCTCAATTGGCGAAATGATAAGATAGCTGTTTTGGAACGATAATAGCATTGATTCGGACGTCAAATAAACCTCGTCACTGATTTGGTTGACCGATCCCTGTTAAAATCTTCATGATCCTGGAAGAATACCAAATGCCCGAAGCATCCCAAATGCTCCCATCTATGTATGAAGTGCCCCACATTTTCCTATGTAATTATATTTCATCCGTTACTAAGCTTCTAGGTTCCAGGAACCACATCCATGATCTGTGGATTGACTCTGTGGAAACCATCCCATGGGCAAATATTATACGTGGTAATGAACCCACCATTTCGGAAAACGAGAAGAGCACCGAGTGCAGACTACAAACCACAAGTGACGACGGCCAAGAAGAGAGGAAAAAAAGCCACTCTTTTCTTGGCTGTCGTCACTTGTGAGTTCGACCTACTCGACGCGCTTCTTGTTTTCCAAAATGGATGTACGTTCTACTATGGCATCAACTCCAGAATCAGCCTTCGCCATTTTTAATGCAAGCAGAACGATAACAACAGCTTAAAATTCTGTCAAATTTAATAGTGAAACACGGAAAAGCAATATTCTACGGATATAGCGTTAACCTTGGATTTGACAGGATAGCCACTACCCTGAGAAACATTTAGCTATTTCGGCTTTTAAGGGTCCACACAATTATATCCTCACGATTGCTTTTCTAGGGATCAGGGTGAACCTGGTTGGATAACCTGACAGGTTCGTACTCTCCTTCGCAGAAGACGGAAAACGTGCTCGAGATTTTAGGGTGTCGTGGGGGAAAGTGGTCAACGGACTACTTGAACTCAGCGCTTTAAACCCCTCTGCTCTCTCGCGGGTCCCTCTCCTCTCCAAGGCTTAGTCCTAGGGCATTCACCCGTTCTCTAATCGTCTGTGCTCTAGCCATCGCAGTAGTCCGTAAACCAGGGGAAACTGCGAGCGATCGGAGGGAAAATGGAAGAGTGGCGTAGAGCGTAGAACTTGCTGTTCCAGCAGTAACATACACTCCACCAACTTTGGAGGAATTTGGGTGGCGGAGTTGATATGCCAGACCGAGAAAGCTTCAAAGACACAACCAACGGCATCGGCCACAGGGGCCGTAATGATCATGGGGGATACTTGTGACAGGGAACTACCTAACTAGAGGGGCTACAGCAATTTGGTTAACATGGGTGACGCATGAAGACAAGAACACGGAGATGGACGTGGGTTCACCCGATTCCTAAACAGTTACTGCGAAAGATGTCAAGTACGTGGACACAGCACTATCGTAAGCGAGCTGACGGTGGACCATGTAGAACTAGAACAATCACGACGAGCCCTCGCTCTGAGCCCAGAAGAGGGGAGAGACGATAGGGAGAACATAACCTGCTCACATCTTCATCCAAACGACCTTCCCCTCCCTGAGGCCTAGTCCCAAGCGTTGTAAATAGGCTCACTCACTTGAATGTCCACCCCCCCCCAGCGACGTGAGCGCCAAGTGGATCTCTACGCAATCGTCCGAGTATCTAGACGACGAAAGATCAGATGTTCAAGATAATGTTAACATGTTCAAGATAATAGGTAGATATGACGATGCTGTGGCAGCAAGTGCTGGCCTTAGAAGTATAGAGCAGTGCGTAAGAGGAAACCTGTGAGACATTCACTTCCTCGATGCTAACATGGACCTGCGGCTGGATGTGATAGGGCGGCATTAGCAGCATGGACGCCAGGGCAGTAGAGACTGAGCTTGTTAAGCCTGAGTGGGAACAGCGGCTGCGATGTACACGTGTTGAGGGCCACAAGATATTTCATCAGGAAGCTCTAGCCTTCACAGCAAAAAGCAAGCGACCACGAGAGTAAAGAAAGGATTGAAAAAGACGGTATGACTTTATCAAGAAGGACTTCACTGAAGGCCACTGCATAACATACCTTGATTAAAGGAAAAAGCGACACCACCAAAAGCCAGACCTGTGCAGAAAAGGAGTTGACGCTAAGGAGAAGAAGAAGAGGCATGATCAAAATAAGCAATGAGAAAGCACTATGTGTCTTGAGTTAGCAACTAAATCGTCTACCATCTCGCTGGCACGTTCTACACCAATGCAGCTATGTGTGTTGATAAAGTCTTCTGACGACACAAAAGATTAGCTGCCCCGTAATCCGATCGCGACATACAGGATCCTAATCATGTCGCAACGATTTAAGTTGGTAGAATAAGATCGAGCGCATTGGAACAACGTTCATAAACATAAAACTCATTTGCAAAAGAAAATCATGCAGACTCATTCACTAAGGCCCAATAGGAAAATTTCCCAAACGATTGGTCACATGTTAAAGACCTCACTATTTCTGCAAATGTGGTACAATCGATTATGAGCATGACTTTGCAGATGCAGTCGACTTAATTGGTGTGCACTTTTGGAACAAAAAAGCATCTATGGATTGAGACGTAAAGAAGAATTCACAGTATGGCATTTATGACATGCTCATTTAGAAGCACATACTGATAACCATTCTTCGAAAAAGGGTTTGGTGATCTGCCCGCGCTTTGATGTCAGGTGTGGAGTCATGTGGGCTGAGCTTTAACAAAATTTGAAGGGGGGTTAGATTCCTGCTTTATATGTTTTCACTGGCAATCATCGATTAGAGTCCAACCCTTTACTAATAAATCGAGAAAAATAAATAGAAATCTATTCAAATAACATACTGAGCAATTACGGCAAAGTCGTCCATGAGCTCATCTTCGAACGGATTCATCATTCCATAGCTACTCTGAACATAGAGTTTAGTCACTTTCAAATGGATATCATAAACTACCACAAAATGTCAATCGATAGTGCATGTATGTACACACGGAAGGCGCACAGGCACAATCTAAACAACTTCGAAACATAAACTTACCGCATGTGAACGTTCGGTGGAATTTGCTTGCTCAACTTCCTCGGATATCATTTCGATCATTTGCACGAGATGTGATCGTGGAGCAGATTGAATTGCTATTCGTACAAAATTATGGAATGAAATCACGAAAATCTCCCTCCATTCATTGCTGTAGTACTTGCGGTACGCTTGGCATCCTTCTGGTTTCGGATGATATGGAAACGCTGAAAAAAAGCCAACATAATTTGAGCATATTCGGTAAGAGAATATGAATAAACTAATTGTGTCACTGTAAATGCCAGAAAAGTAAAATGAAGAGAAGAGAAACAAATAACACAAAACCACAATGAAACTATTCTTGAAAGGAGCTAAGCTTTTAAAACTCGACTACTTTGGTCAAAACACTGGAAAATAAGATCCTGAATTGAAGATATGGGACGTACCGAACCATTCAGTCCAAGTGGGATTATTTTGAGTTAGAGAAGCACACTTGAGGAAGAACTGATTACACTTATCCATGCGTTTATTCTCCATGCACTTGACTAGATACAGTCGATACATATCAGTTTCATAGACAGTGGTCAATCGTGCATTTTCCTGAAAAGCTGTGTTAGAACTCACTGCAAGTCAAAAGCACATTGGCAATAGGATGAAAACCACATTCCTATTAAGCAGGCTTCTGAACCCTATCTAGTACATGTGTTTTCATGCAAATCAAAATCGCCTCAACACGTAACGCTAGAAGGACTCCAGAAACACGACTTATCCACTTTGTTGTGGGAAGCGACACTCCTTCTGGCCTAATGCCTTGCCGTCACAGCAATGATGAACGGTTGTCAAATGCTATACTTACTTCAGGAGCTATCACAGTAGGAGAAAGGCTGAGGTCGACCCAATAAGGACCTCAGCTCCTGAATAAGGAGTGGATGGGGAGGGGGTATTTTGGTAACAGTTTATGCGGAATACGGCACCACCAACCTATAACCCCTTCGAAGTTGTGACCCGCTTCCAAGACATTTCCTCAATTTTTTTTATTCAAAATGCTCGACGCTTACTGGTGCTGGAAGTTGAAAAAAGGATGGGAAGCCACGGATGAGAATTCTTGTCTGAGCCCATACAAAAATTCAGCTTTCGCCATTTCTGAGATACGGTGCTTCTGCGCTGTGGAATGAAGGGAAGCTTCTAACGGAAACATTGAAACGGTGTGAGGGCCACAAATTGCTAGAAAAAAATGAAAAAAAAATTAAGAAGAAGTGAAATGGACTCACACCTGACAAGGAATTGAAGACTTTTGACTTCCACAGATCCCATAAGGATCTTAGTACGTCTATATCGAGATTTTCGACGGCAGCTAACGTATCAGCAACAAATTTATCCACCTGAATGGCACGTTGCAAAATTTCAGTTTGGTAAATTGAATCAGCTGACATCGAAGATTTTATCAGGTATGAGAAACTACGAAGGACATCTAAGGAGTTCGCATTAGGAGCGAAGAAAGATCGCTATTATAGTAGCTATTTTTCAAAACCTATAAAATGCATCGTTACATTAGTGATAGATCGATTACCTACTAAGTTTAAAGAAAAAAGAATTCACAAAAACGTCACCAACCTGAAGTTTTAAATCCTTTCCGGACTTGGAATCCAAATCAAATGCCTTGAGAGCATTGTACAGCCCATGCAGTAGTAAATGTTCACGTACTAAAGAGTCGGTGATAGTAGAGGCTCCATTCATAGCAATACGCACGATAAAATGCTATAATGAACAGCACGTTACAGCAACAAGTTACACTGCTTAAAACTAAACAGACACAAACTCACTTCGTTTTAACCTCGACGGAATTTAGCAGCAAACAGTTCTACTGGTGCGAAATTACCATAGTACTACCAAAACATCATAATAATAGAATGAGAGAAGAAAATTAGCCAAAGCAGAAATTAGAAACAAGAGTTGCACTCACTCCAAAAATACCATCAACGGCAATCGTTGCGGGGCCTGGGCAAATAAACAAGTGGTCGAAATGAAAACTTCCCTTGACGTCAAATAAGATGCGTCGCGTCCATTGCAGATATTGCGCCCTACTTTGCGCGCAGGGCGGAAGTGGTGTAGTGGCAAGTGGCACGCTTACCACGCGAGCGGTCCGGGGATCAAATCCTGGGTCGTGAGTCGCCCGGGCCAACCAAGCCTTCCATCCCTCCGGGGTCGGTTAATTGGTACCAGACTTGTCTGGGAGGATAAAAAACACTGACTTGTACATCGGCTGGCCCCCGCAAGTCATTGTATAGGCCACATCGCATTCAAACGCCACTACGAATGTACAAATGGAAGTAGAATGCGTGCCGCATCCCAAAAAGGGATTGATCAACGGCAAATGCTTTATCCTTTTATCCTTACTTTGCGCGCAGCACATCGCTGCGGTTTGAAATGAACCCGTCGTTACGACTATTCATGTAATCAAAGTAGTATGCGAGAGTGAAAGCGGAGACTGCACATAGTATGTAACTCGGGAAGGAAGTTCGTCTACAACATTGCTCTCCTGTTACGGTAACGTATAGTTCCAGGCTGAAGTCTTGGGAAAGCAGCTACACATGTATAAGCAGTTTACATGCCCACGGACTTCTTCTTCTATTCTTGGGCTTGAAGTCTCTTACGCTTCAGACATATAGATGAGTGTCTTCTTCTTCTTCTTCTTCTTCTTCTCCCTAGCGTTAGTCCCGCGCAGTCGCAGGGTCCGCTGTTTTTGTCAGCCGTCGCCACTTTGCTCTGTCCAGGGCATCTTCCATCGTGGCCGCGACCTCACCTAGGTCCTTCTTGATTACGTCTTTCCACCTTTTCTTCGGGGCTCCTCGCGGTCGCTTGCCTTGTACTTCGAAGTCCATCGCTGTTCTTATCGGATGGTCCTGTGGCCTCCTTAGCACATGCCCATACCATCGCAGACGCTGTTCTCGTACCTTTAGTTGGACAGGGGCAGTCTGCATGACCGCTCTGACGTCCTCGTTTCTAACCTTGTCCAATCGCAGGCCCATCTCAGCATCCTCATTTCGACAGAGTGGAGCTGCCGTTCCCGATTCTTGTTCAAGGCGCATCTTCTTCTTCTTCTTCTCCCTAGCGTTAGTCCCGCGCAGTCGCAGGGTCCGCTGTTTTTGTCAGCCGTCGCCACTTTGCTCTGTCCAGGGCATCTTCCATCGTGGCCGCGACCTCACCTAGGTCCTTCTTGATTACGTCTTTCCACCTTTTCTTCGGGGCTCCTCGCGGTCGCTTGCCTTGTACTTCGAAGTCCATCGCTGTTCTTATCGGATGGTCCTGTGGCCTCCTTAGCACATGCCCATACCATCGCAGACGCTGTTCTCGTACCTTCAGCTGGACAGGGGCAGTCTGCATGACCGCTCTGACGTCCTCGTTTCTAACCTTGTCCAGCCGCAGGCCCATCTCAGCATCCTCATTTCGGCAGAGTGGAGCTGCCTTTCCTGATTCTTGTTCAAGGCCCAGCACTCGCTGCCGTAGAGCATCGCAGGCCTTACCACTGTCCGGTACACCTTCCCTTTGAGCGCTCTGGAGCACCTTCGATCGCAGAGGATTCCAGTGGACTCCCTCCATTTCATCCATGCAGCGTTGACCCGAGCCTTCACCGCCTGATCCACACTACCGTCGGCTGCCAGATCGCTCCAAGGTATCGGAAGTCCTCCACTCTTTCGATGGTCTCACCATGGCCGTCCACGATCGGCTCTGCACCCTCTTCAGCTCAGGAACTTGGTCTTCTTGACATTCAGCCGGAGCCCACCTTCTGCCAGGACTTTCTGCCATTTCTGCACCTTGGCTTGAAGTTCCTCTCTGCTATCCGCTATCAAGGCGATGTCGTCAGCGTAGAGGATGGTCTTCAGTGGTCCCTCCATGAGCCCCTTCACCAGGACATCTAGTGTTAGGAGGAAGAGGAACGGGCTCAGAGCTGACCCTTGGTGCACCCCAACCGTGATGTCCACCTCCTTCGTTAGGCCGTATGGGGTGCGTATAGCTATAGCCTAGGTAGCAAGGCCTGCGCTTTTCGCGATACTTTTCCATCACTTGCCTAGCGATGAAGCATCCGTTGTAGACCTTTCGGCATGAACCCGAACTGTTCCTGGGAGATCGGGACCAGCTCCCGCAGCTTCGAGTCGACCAGCCGCTCGTACAACTTCATGGTATGCGCAGTCAACTTGATCCGCGGTAGTTGGAGCAGTCCATCGCGTCACCCTTCTGCTTGAAGATGGGGACGATAGTACTTGTTCTCCAGGCATCCGGCATCCTTCCTTCCACAGTTACCGTGTTCAGGAAGCGGGTGAGCCACCTTACCCCGTGCTCTCCGAGCGCCTTCCAAGCCTCTATGGGTACTCCATCCGGACCAACTGCCTTTCCAACCTTCATCTTCCCAAGTGCACACCGAACCTCATCCTCTGTCCAGAGTGCGATGGGACCAGCTGTGGCCTCTGCCCGTGAGTTGTTCTTGTGGGAGAACTCCTCGTTCAGAAGACCTCTGAAGTACTCTTCCCACCTCCTAACTTCGGCTGGCTTCCTCAGGATGGCGCCGTTGCTGCTCTTCACGCTCTTCACCACCCTGATATCTTGAGTAGCCCGATGCCGGGCTTTGGCCAGTCTGAAGACGAACTTCTCTGCGTTTCTGCTTTCCAACTTCTCGTACAAGGCGTCCATCCGTGTTCTTAGCGAGCCTCTTGCAACTCTTGTAGGTAGCGAGGTCCTCGGGGCTCCGGGTCTTCTGCCAGCGCTTGTATGCTTCCTTCTTCTGCTTCACGACTCGCTGGACCTCCTCGTTCCAGAACCACGCTGCCTTGTCTCCTCTGAATCCACCTCGCGTCTCGCCCAGTACCTCCTTGGCGCATCGTAGGATGATCTCAGCTGCATTGCCCCAAGTCTGCTGCACTGGTCCTCAGGATCTGGGAGACCAACTTCCATTATCCTTTGTATGAGTTTCCTCAGATAGGGCTTGAAACGCGCTTCCCAAGGGTACATAAAATGGTATCATTTTGCAAAAAAAATAACGTGGAACGATGTGGATGGAACCTGGATGAAACCATGAACGAGAGAACTTCTCTTGGCTCGTAGACGACGTCAGGATTCCGGACTATTCGTCCGTCGACAGCAACACCATTTTACACCACCAACTAGTAGGTCCGGCAATGCCCGATGCCCGTCGACCGGCGTTCCAGAGCTACTGCTTCCTTGAGGGTAAAAGCATCTGTGGCTTGAATAGTGTTTACTTAGTTTAGGTTCATGCAGCGGTTCGGATTTTGTCTGAGATGATTCCTGTGGGCCGAGTCATTACTATTTTTCTACCGCATATCGCGAGGCACTGATAACACAGTTAGCTTCAAAATATGTGTAAATGTGATCCTGACGTGATCAGATTGATTTGTAATTCAACCAGATTCGCCTCGCGAAACCCATCAATCAATGTTGAGGAAGCCAATGGATATCGATATGCGCTATATGGTTGTGCGTGATCAACCCAATTCACCTGGTTTTGAAACGGTGCTACTAATAACGAAATTATGCCCTTAATATTGTCCCATAGGTGATTTTCAAATAGATTTGAAAGTAGTCGTAAATTCCCCCGCTAAGGCCCACCTCTTCGTCAGCAGCGGAAAGCCTAGGATGGGAAGGACGTGTCCTTGCAAGTTTTCCAGCAACAACAGCAAGGTTTGTGCCAACAATCGTGCTATCCTCATCGGCGCCACCCCTCTTATAACTGCTATCGTTTACTACATCAAGTGTCTCATAACATGACTGAGAGTGTATAGTAGCTTTTTTTCTTTTTTACACTGGTATTGCTATGTGGAAGCAGTGTGGCAAGTGGCGCGCTTACCACGCGAGCGGTCCGGGGATCAAATCCTGGGTCGTGAGTCGCCCGGGCCAACCAAGCCTTCCATCCCTCCGGGGTCGGTTAATTGGTACCAGACTTGTCTGGGAGGATAAAAACACTGACTTGACGGCTGGCTCCTTTTTATTCTTTTACTGCTGCATCTATTGCTGCGGGTCTTGCCTAACTCTGTGGAACTCAACGGACGGCGAGGCCTTAACGCCCTAATCGTAGACCTTTGTGAGCAGCTTTACAAGCTTAAGTGATCAGTAAACCTGAATCTGGCGTCAAGTGCCTTTAAAGCCTTTAGTGCGGAGAATACACAGTATTTAGCAATGACAGCTAGCCGGTGACTAGCAAACCTTATCATCAAAATTTAAGGGAAGTTACGGAGTTATACAGTGTTGCAGTAACTTTACAAAAGCGACGCGGAACCTGGTGCTTGCCCGAGAATCATTCTT
>MU868386.1:37026-63571 GCA_036418205.1 Ostertagia ostertagi
CTAAGGCCCACCTCTTCGTCAGCAGCGGAAAGCCTAGGATGGGAAGGACGTGTCCTTGCAAGTTTTCCAGCAACAACAGCAAGGTTTGTGCCAACAATCGTGCTATCCTCATCGGCGCCACCCCTCTTATAACTGCTATCGTTTACTACATCAAGTGTCTCATAACATGACTGAGCGTGTATAGTAGCTTTTTTTCTTTTTTACAGAAGCAGTGTGGCAAGTGGCGCGCTTACCACGCGAGCGGTCCGGGGATCAAATCCTGGGTCGTGAGTCGCCCGGGCCAACCAAGCCTTCCATCCCTCCGGGGTCGGTTAATTGGTACCAGACTTGTCTGGGAGGATAAAAACACTGACTTGACGGCTGGCTCCTTTTTATTCTTTTACCTGCGGGTCTGGCCTAACTCTGTGGAACTCAACGGACGGCGAGGCCTCAACGCCCTAATCGTAGACCTTTGTGAGCAGCTTTACAAGCTTAAATGATCAATAAACCTGAATCTGGCGTCAAGTGCCTTTAAGTCCTTTAACACAGTATTTAGCAATGACAGCTAGCCGGTGACTAGCAAACCTTATCATCAAAATTTAAGGGAAGTTACGGCAGTTACTAGTTATACAGTGTTGCAGTAACTTTACAAAAGCAACGCGGAACCTGGTGCTTGCCCGAGAATCATTCTTTTTCCGATAGCCGGAATAACAACGCGGTAAGAAACGCCGCTATTCCATTATCCGGGAACCACGAACCACAGATGTGAACTCGTAATGGGAAAGAGGGATTCATCACCCTTCTTGATGAGAGATGCCACTTGAGAAGATGGATGCCTTGCGGCCCGCATATAGGATGAACCTGGTTTGCACTAATTTCTTACTTACTTTCTTCCTGCTCACCTACTGAAAACATGACTGCTCCAGTTTTCTATACCCTTATTTTGTTGAGTGGAAATCGCAAGGAATGTGTTTCACAACAACTCTGACCGCAGGGATTTTATCGTAACGTTTTTTCTTTCATGTACATTAGGCTCTTTGTAGTGAGCTCGTTCAAAACAGTGGTACAGCAGTGGGTTCAGGCAACGGAGGCATTTATATAGCCCTACAAGGGCGAAGGTAGAGTCGAGGTGGGCTTTAACCCTGCATATAACCCTGCATTTGCCTTTACAAATCGACAAAATTTGGAAGAATTTCGATGGAAAACTCTAGGTCACTCGTCCACGGCGGTTCCTCTGCGTTTCTAATTGTCAAATATAGAGCTCTGGAATACTCGCTTTATAGGTATATTTTTTCTCACATTTTGAAATCTCGAAAACTACAGTTCTGATTTTTCTGGATAACCTCCGGTTAAGTTGTGAGTCAAAAGGTGTGGCTACGTAGAGTTGAATTTAGAGCCCAAAAAGGTTGAGATGTGAGGAGATCTCCACAGAGTATCGCAATTTTTTACTTTCTCCTGTTTTAAGGACACTACAAAATTTTCCGTAAAGTCATAGGGGAAGTATAGTCAATATTCACTAGTAATGCAAGTATGTGGACAAAATGAGCCAGCTGATAAGTTTTTTATTGGCGAACTATGTGGAGCGTTCTGATTTCGTAAAAATGGGCTTCCTTCCCTCAGCTGGAGGGTACGAAAATCCCTTTGAACTTTCTTTGCCTCTTTCACGAGAATAACCCCAAGAAAGGGTCTACATAATTGTGTGTTTGTATGTGCGTGTAAAAGCGAGCGAGTGTTGATGGTGAAGAAACCTTGTCGTTCAGAACAAATAATTTCAAAGCGAGTTTGTATTTTATCACTCTGGGAAGGAAAGCACTTGACCCATGAAGTAGGCCTTCCGGGCTTTCTCAATGAGAATGTGACATCTTGAGATGTCTGAGAATCAGAAGGACGAGCAGATTATCATTTCCTGACAGTCATCTCCCATATTCCGTCATTTTATCATTGTGGGGCTGAGTCGGAGTTTTAAACATCCACGGGAAAGGGGAAAACGGGGACAGCTTTCAACTCTAGAAGGGATTAGCGCCATTGGTGAGGCTATTTCGCAAAATGCAGACGTCCCAAGTTCGTGGGAATTCTTCCAGGTACAGGTCTATCTTACCCAAAATGTCACCTGCCATCTTTTTGAAAACGTCCGCTTTCAGTGAATCATCCTGTCAAGTTGCTGCTCTTATTATGTACAAGCATGGCTTTGTCAACACGTAGAACGGGATATATCGGGTTTCCCACAATCTGCTTCAGGTTTTAATCACCAACGTGAGAAACTGATACCTTGGGGGTAATGCAGCGCCACTAAACAAAGATAGAATTCTTTGTTACCATGAGATACAGATCAGGGTGTACCCACGAGACATTAATATCCCGAGTTGAACTAATGATTCATGAAGCGTCGCGTGCGTTATGAAGATTCACACATATATTCGCTGATGTTTGCATCTTAACACCTCAAAGACTTAGTACTTCCTCGTTATGTTGCGAGAGACCAACATTTTATATAAATATTGTTTCGATCGTTAATATATGCTCACATACGTCTAGATGTTGTGAATAGGACACCTCAGACCCGCCTACTCCGCCCACAACTTCTCACTTTAGAAGCCCACTTTACACCGGGTAACCCTAAGTATCGCTGGAGCTCACACTTACGCTCTTTCTCAATTGGTTCTAACTCATTCATCCACTGAATGGTCAATTTGATTTTCTTTCTTCATAAAACCTTGCGAACGCTTATATCACAATTTCTTGGGACACTTTTCATTTGGTCGAAATATTTAGAGACTACGAATAACTGCAAAGAACACTAAAAGGTTGGACATGATTTATCATTAAGGATTCTGGGCCGTACGAAATATTGACTTGACGTGAAATTTTTACCATCGTTGCCAATTTTATTACTTCGTCTATGTTTTCGTTCGTACGGGTTATAGGTGGGGAACCCTTCATGACCAAATGTTTCGAAAATATCATCTTAATTAGTAAGTATAACTAGCACAGAGAGGCACTATGCTCATGCTCTAGCGGTGGTAGGTAGTCCCTCTAGGGACTTCTTAGCCGAGACGTTGGGCCCAAAAACATTTTCTATCTGAAAACCCAGTTGCCAGAGCAAAAGCGCTAAAACTGGCGTAGAGTTTTGTTGTCCACAAACAAAACGCTTTTATCCTCAGTTCTTATTGCGCTACCATCTCTAGTCTCATGTCCATATATAGCTACCGTAACCCAAGCACAACAAAAAGACCCACTGCGTTGATAACATTTCTCCTTTTCTGGATTGAGCCTATTTGAAAAGGCACCCTTTTAAGAAATTCTGTGGCTGTTCAGTACGGATCGTACCTGCATACCTTCTTGAAATTTCTTTTTTTTTCGAATTTTTGTTTTGCTGGTTGCTACAGCGACGAATTCCAATGAATCCTACGGCTCTAACATTGAGGTGACTTTCAAGATTCAGTATTTCAGATTATGACGCTGTACGAGACAATCAGTAGGTACAAGAACAACAGAAGAGTTCTCCTTCTCATAGTTTACATAGCTCTTTTCCTAGACAACATGCTGTTGACCACAGTAGGTGAGTGCTCGGCTTCTAATAGGATTTCCTAACTACTCAATACTCGCATACAGTACTCTTACTCGAATTAATCTGCTCTGTGACTCGTTCAGTTCCGATAATACCTGAATACCTCCTACGTATATCGCATCCTAATCAGACGCAGCTGTTGTTATACAACAAACCCACAGAAGAGGATGAACATAAGATCGAAAAGAGACAGGTAAGCGTTTTGTAGAGGACAAGTTTCTTTCCAGTACTTCTGACCAATTTTTATTAGATTCTCAGAAATTTTCAGAATCTCCTCCAATTTTCAGATTTTGTGGGATGACGATGCTTGGGATATCCCAACGCTAGGTGAGGAAGCGGATGAAGAACTTTTGGAACAGAAGACCGTTACTCCACCGCGGAAGCCAGATAAAAATCGTAAAACCTCTAAACAAAAAATCAAAGAGCCTTCAAAGGAACTTTCGGCTGTCCAAAGGTCAGAATAATAGAATGTTTTCAATGAAGGAACGTAGTAACACTTCACTCCTTCCTTAACGCACACTTTTCTCCCTCCCTACCGCGCTCCCCTAGTCCGTGAGATGACGTCTCAGGCCATTTTTCGAGGGTAAGCGATGTTTTTCGGAAGAGGGCACTCCTCCTGTGCAAAGCCCTTCTGCTGCAAAGGTTCCGTCCTCACACGAAAATAACCCTGAATCACTTGCACCCACGACGCATGCCTTGTGTACCTTGGGTTTTGATCCCTACTCTAAGCACTCACATCGCAGTACACCGGAATGTGATTATAACGCCTAATGATCACACGCAATTCAACAGGGAGCCCTTATCATTCACACTTGGGCAGGGGATGGCCTCCAGATGAACGTATTTAGGCGCATCCACTCCTATATGAAACCACAGTAGCATTCGAATTACTTTTTTACTCATGCGGAATTGAGATACGGTACATCTTGCTTTAGCTTGCACTGTTAAATAATCGAAAGGGCCAAACATTCATCACCGATCGATACCGTGCTAGTATGCGCCACACTCCCTACTTCACTCAGAATCGCAGCGGCATTTGAGTGCAGGGTTCTATACAGTGACTTGCGGGGGCCAGCCGATGTTCAAGTCAGTGTTTTTATCCTCCCAGACAAGTCTGGTACCAATTAACCGACCCCGGAGGGATGGAAGGCTTGGTTGGCCCGGGCGACTCACAACCCAGAATTTGGTCCTCGGTTCGCGTGCATGGTAAGGAGCGCGACTTATCCTTCTTCGCTTTTGCCATGTTTCTAATTATTAGTACCAAGTCATTTGGTAGGCCAAGAATGCGTCCTACTCCACCGCAACTCACGGTTTCTTCGAGTCAACAGAAGGAGAGGCACGAAATCCTAGCAAAAGAAAACGTTTTCGTCGGACTGATGTTCGGCTCAAAGGCTCTTGCACAGCTCATTGCGAATCCGTGGATAGGTCCTCTGACCAACAAGTAAGTATTCATTAGGTAATGAATGAATGCCTTTGTAGAGACATGAGTTCAGAATCGGCTACACCCTGCCGATGTTCGCGGGATTTGTTATAATGTTTCTGTCGACAGTCCTGTTTGCGTTCGGTTCCTCTTATGGTACGCTGTGGTTCGCAAGGGTCATGCAGGGGATCGGTTCTGCATGTACAAGCACTTCTGGTGAGCTCTTCTTCATTGCAGACTGTGTATTCTGTTGGTCCCGTTTCATCACCTATTTCCTGCCTATTTCAGGTATGGGAATGCTTGCACAGGCGTACCCCGACGATCTGGAAAGAGGAAGTGCCATGGGTATTGCGCTAGGTGGTATAGCTTTAGGAGTTCTCATTGGGCCCCCTTATGGTGGTCTGTTGTACAAGTGGGCCGGAAAAGAGCTGCCTTTCATCATTCTTGCTCTATTAGCTTTATTTGACGGAAGTAAGTGGCACAGTACATGGAAGAAGTTAGATATGCACATGGGTATGTGGTCATTTCAGCGTTACAATTCCTGGTACTTCAGCCGAAAGTCGATCGAGGCGAACCAGAAGGTTCAACGATTAAACAGCTGATAAAGGATCCGTTCATTATTGTTGCTGCAGGTTTGGCTATTTCTGTTGCTTGTTTTCAGTTAGATGTCCGACGGTTAGGTGGGCCATATATTGCGACATGGAATTATGCAGGATACATCAGTTTCCGGGGCTGATCGATGCTAGTTATCCTCTCGAAGGTTTCCGGACTGCGCTGGTAATTGTGCCGACAGATACCTGCCATTAGAGACAAAAATAAGTAGAAGGATTTGCATGATACTAGAGTATTATGTTTTGAAGAGTAACTTGCACGATATTTTCAAGCCTCTCAAACACCTTTGGTGTGTTGAGTACAAGTTTATGCATAGTACTGGTAAACATTCTGAGGGTTCGAGAGATGATTGTGGAGCAACAGTTTCTTCGTATACAATATTTTACAGTCAAAGATTTTTGACCTGGTCCTACTCTTCACCTTTTAAAAGCACGAGTCGTGACTGAGGTGGGGTGTTCCTCTGCTCCAATATGAAACAAGAAGTGTGAAAATGACCGTCAGTGAAGAAAAGGTAAAAAAAAAACTTCAGAATTAGGGAAGCTTCGTTTGTGAGGTCGATCTACGACGGAGAGATACAGCGGGACGAAGAGGGAACGTGTGAGAGACCACGTCGTGCGAGAGGGCACAGACACAGCGAAGCTAAGAATAAAAATGGCTGACGCGGCCAACGCAAACTTCTGGCGTCGTGGAGCAATTTCAAGTTGTGAAAGTCACGGTTGGATTACTCTGAGTATCTAGTCGCGAACGTACTTTCAAGAAACATTTTTCTTATTTGGAAGCGTCACTTGACCTGCTGGCAATATTTACACTGGCTTACAGTATTCCCTCTACTCCTCTGCTTTTTGCAATGCTCTTTACTAGACTGCTTGAAACAGACCTCTTACAACTTTCACCCGATAAAATTCAAGCAAGTTCACTACTCTCGTTTCTCGAAAGCGCTGCTAGATCAATAACTCCTGGCGTTGACAGGAGGTCGATCGGTTGCCATGACGTCATTCATACCACGACTAAAGGCTTCAGAATCTGTTCAAAGAAATTTCCCAATGCAATTCTTTACGAACGCTGAGTTTTTTCTCCACTAAATAGGCCAGCTGAAGTTTAATTAACTGCATCTGTGGAAGATCTTACGTTCATCTAGTGCCGCTTTTTTGGTCAAGCAGCTTTTGTCTATGCTGACCAACAGAACTACATTTGCATAGGAATAACAAGTTGTTAATTGTGAACTAATTGTGTCTTCATGTTATTTCTGGAAATAGTTTTCCGGTCGGAATTAATTCGTAGACGACTCCTTTGACCTGATTTGTTAAGCATTGTGAGTAATTCACGTCACAGAAACAGTCTGCTTCTTGGAGATCATAGCCCAACTGCAAGATTTTGGTTTTGGAGTCTCTCCCAGCTAATTCTTATAATCTTTTTTGTTATTGCGTGTTTAAGAGTTCCTCGAAGCATGACTCGTTCTTAGCTTCAACGCTCTACTCATGGTGGGAGCGGTGTAGTGGCAAGTTCCACACGGGACGGAGAACGAGCCCAGGATCGTTCTAACAGTGAGGAAACCCAAGCTTTTTATCCCGTCAAGGTCGATGAGTTGCTTCTAACTTCTCTTAGAAAAAAAAACAGCAACTTGTACGTCATTGTATTGGTCAAATCGCATTCGAAAATGCTGCTGCGGTTCTGACTGGGAGTAGAATGTGTGGCTTCTTCCCAAAGGGACTGATCGACGCCGGATGCTCGATCCTGGTAAATTTATCTCGTTCCACACACACCAAGGCAACTTCGTACGCATTCGCTTCCTCCCTTGTCTATCGCTACGTCTGTACGCGTCCTTAAAAAAGCTCCTTTCCCTCACCACTGAACTCGTGAGATTGCGTCGATGAGCAGAAGAATTGCTCATGATCCAAGCACAGTGGAGACTGAGCGCTCCAGAAACAGGAAGTATCCGTATTTCCGAGAATTCGTCATAGCGACCACAATGATTGTCCAAGGCGCACTCGCTTTGTTCCACATCATTAGGCTACACCCTCACCAAAGGTGGCGAAGGAAACTTCTCATTCGATCATTTGTGTGTGAAAGGCGCACCCATATGTTTACTACGAAAAGCGAATGTCAGCGAAGTGAAAGGATAGTTCATTGAAGAAGAAAGGAGAAAAGAATCAGAAGGCGCTAAAAGAATGGAGAAGGAAGGAAACAAAAGAAGGCTGGCACAGGAGAAGTGAAGAGTGTTGAATCCGAAGATTTCCAGCCCTTCTTAGGCAAAGTGCTCCAGCGGTAGTGGTCCCTTGGTCAGTGGTATTAGTTAAGAATGAATGGCGGGCGTTACTCATTTTACTGTACGGCAAGTTGAAAACTGTGAATATGGGGGGGGGGGAGTGCGCAATGTTAGTGCAGCGGCGAGTAGCGCCACATACCAGTGCTGGGCCCGTAAGCCAAACCACGGATTTCGGTCCGGAAGATTTACTCCCGGTTGTTTATATGGTAGCAAACATGAATGTGTTTTTTGCCTGAACTTATTGATTATATTGATTGGGCTTAGTTCCTACCGATTCTTTTTCTTGCTTTATCACATAACTACATTTCATTACGTTCGGAAATCCTTTCACTGGTCCGGTCACAGCAGCCTACCCGACACAATCTCTTTAAAATGGTACCTGTCGGGTTCTGATTATTGGCTATTCTGTACTGTTTCTTATGTGAAGATTCAGTAAGGTATCCTGCAATCCTGCTAAATAAGGCCAATATCGCTCAGCTTGGGTAATGTGTGCCGAGCCTGACCTCGAAACGGACTCGAACCTATGCTTGAACTTTACAGACACTTGTCTCGTCAGTTGCCGGGTTCAATATGCCGCTTCTTCTCTGGTTAATATAATTGGAAGCGGGTTTATGCCCGCCCTGTAAACTTCAAGCATTTCTAGAAGAACTGTCTTTAAAGAAAGGCTCTTCAATTCGGTTGATCGAACGGTATATAGCTACATCATTGGTTTCAGTGATCTTGTAGCGACGCTGAACTAATAGAAGGGGGAGCTGGTTTTGTCACACCATCGCATATGAAGTCTTTTTGGCTTGACTCAATTCTTCGAATGGGCCACACGACAATAGCAGGAATATGTTCGAATTCCATGAAATTTCAAATGTTTGAGGGGTGAATTCGTTCCGGCCGACCAGTGTATAGCAGTCTGATTGCGTGGGAAATGGAACGTGAGGCTCACTTTATTTACACCCCGAGTAGCACTTACCAATATCCGCTCATAAGATTTATTCCACGATCTATGAGCATACTTTTTTGGTGAATCACAATGAACCTGATAAGGACCACTTTTCCTCCCCCTCCTTCCAAGGGAGCTGTCATGCTTCTCTGAGGGGAACATTACTGCTGAAGTATATTACTGAATCAGCTTCAACCTAAGGGGAGAGCAGAACATACGGTAATGGTTCTACGGCAAGAAAACTGGATTTTCATAAAGATAAAGCAAATGACGTAATTGATATATTTGTTTATACATATTTGTAGCTGCTAAGGTGCTGTTCGTTAAGAACATTTAAAGCCGGATTACGCCTAACTGACAAGTTGATTAAAAATAGCCATATTTAACTGAAATAAATAAGAAATAAAAACTATAAATAATTAAAGAATAAAAGCTGTTGCCCTTCTTCAAAGGGAAAACTTTTTAATGATTTCAAATCTCTGTTCAGCCACTAAAAAAAATTTTTTTTGCAGTTTTCACAGAATTCAGCTGAAGTGTAATGGAAGGCTTAATGAGCAGTATAATAAATATTTAAATTAATTTCGTCGATCCTGACTTGCGGTATAATCAATGTATAACTAGCTTTTTGCAAAGCGAATCATTACGCCTGTCAACTGCAGGCCCCCTTGAACTGACGTTCGTAAATTAGCTGCGAGCGATCGCCGCTGTGGAAACCGCCGAATAGGCTGGAAAATCTACTTGGAACCAGGGCTTTGTGTCCCACTTCGTTAGTTCCAAAACGAGAGAGGTAGTGCTTTTGTAGCGGTCAAAACATAGAGCAGAATTGATGGGTGTGGTGTAATGGTTGGTGGCTTCACTTACGAACGCACGGTGCGGTGATCCAATCCTGGCACCGTCCAGGCCAACCGATGGTTCCATCCCTCCGTGATCGGCTTTCTGGTGACAGACGTGTCTGAGAGGATAAAAACCCTAACTTGGGCCTCGGCTTACGCGAGCATGTCATTTTGTGGGGCCGAATCTATTCAAGTTACCGCGACGGTTCAGAGCGGAGAGAGTGCATGGCGCATCTCAAAACAGATTGATTGGCATGGAATTCTTCAATTCTCATCACTGATAACTACCTACATACGTGTGTACGTCACAATTTAGGTGCCATAACAATAGGAAACCTCGGAATAGCAATGTTGGAACCATCTCTGCCGCTATGGATGATGGAAACATGGCAAGCGGGATCATTCGAAAGGGGAGCGGCTTTTCTACCAGCCTCTATTTCCTATCTGGTTGGAACGAACGTATTTGGTCCACTTGCCCATAAAATCGGGAGGTGAGCTCATTAAAACTTGCGTGGCGGATCGAACGCTTCTGTGAGTCTACTGTTCAGATGGCTGTCAGCGTTTATTGGACTCATAGTGATAGGATTCTGCCTGTTAGCTATTCCATCGGCTACATCAATCAAAGGGCTTATTTTCCCTAATTTTTTCATGGGATTCAGTATCGGTGAGAATTTTTGTTGAAATTTATGTAACCTGTTAGATATTTGCTTGGCTCCAATCAGCTATTTTGTGATCATCAATTGGTACAAGCTGGTAAAAAAGGGGAAGGCTGAAGGTTGCAAGAAAAGAAAAAAAGGTTTCATGCTCAGCGGCTCCCCAAATTTATATTTCCCACCGTTTTTGCTACCCAGGACTATTCCTTAACTATTCATCTTCGCACAACAGTCATAACCGCTAATAACCTGGAATTTTGTGAGGGAAGAGCCAAATTCTAGCCACGGCGAGCTGTTGATGAAAAACGTGATACGCCAAGTCAACAAAAACCCATTGAAGTGGTCCGACTCGCGAAATGGTAGCCTTATTTCGGTCAGTGATTTGGCAGCTGGACAAAATTCCAGGATACTCTTATTGAACCCCTGTTCTGTCTAGTGCGCAGAATGGTAAAGGGCGATGGGTGGGGCAGCCATTCAGGGGTGAACGAACCCAGAAGTGGTACTGAAAGAGGCGTAGGGGTTTGCTAACACCTGCCCTCCTTTTACAGTAGGCGAAGATCCCCCATCATGAGCTGCCTATCTGATGCGACTGAAGAAGCCCTACGATTTCCTTGTGAACAGCAGTAATTAAAAGCATTAGAGTTAGTATAAACACCACAAATTCTTGAAAGTGTTGATATGAGTCTAAAATAGGAATGATCGACGCGTCGATGTTTCCTCTGATGGGATATCTTGTGGACTTGCGTCATGTGGGTGTCTACGGTTCCATCTACGCCATTGCCGATGCCGCATTCTGCTTCGCATTTGCACTCGGTCCATTCTTCTCAGGACCGCTAGTGGAATCGGTTGGATTCCCCACGTGAGTTCTTTGAGTTTCCTCTTCACTGATAAATAACCGACAAGTAAAGGTTCACATGTCGTTATGATTTGCTTCATCTAGAGATGAGCAGAAAGTTGTCCCAGGTGCAGTTCGGTCTTCCAAACAGAAAAATGATACTTTTTCTTCCGCAGGAGTATGGGAACCATCACGTGCTACGGGCAATCGATGGCCACTAGTGACCAAACTGAATTGCTGGCAAGCTTTATCTAACTGTAGGTGTAGCGCTGATGGAGTAAAAATGTTATAAGCTTTCGCAGACACACCTAATGAATAAGTCACTGGAGTAGACCCAGCCCGAGACAGAAAGTACTGTCTGCATGTAAGGTAAGGCAGAGATCAGGGGCATCATCTAAGGATGCTCACCAGACCTAAATGGTGCGTCGTAGGCTTTCTCTGCCCTTGTACACACCTCTGCTCTCTAGCTACTAAACCTTTTCTCTCTCGTCGATGCTCTGTATCTCTTACCTCTGTTTGCAGCAGAAGAGTGGTTACAAGGCTTCTGTCAACCAAAGGGTGAGAGCGTAGCTGGAAAAGCACACACTTTGTGTCTTATTGGGACTAAGCCTTTTGAAGAAGATAAAGAAAGAGGAGATGCTGTGATAGTGTGCACTTGTGAGAGCTCCCAGACATCACTACAAAACGCTGAACCGCCAAGCTCACGGTTGACAGATGTCCTGAGACCCAAAGTGCGGACAATTTTCGGCTGAAATTTCGCTATGGGGGTTATCGAGGGTCCTGATCACGAATATGACATATTTTTGGCGCTGGCGCCAATTTGGCGCCATTTGGCGCCAGGTGGCGCCACGACTGATTCCCACTAAATTCGCTGTAAACTTCTGTATAGGGGTTATTTGGGGTCCTGATTACGAATATGACATTCGTTTTTGTTGTTAGCGCTATTCGGCGCCTATTTCCTGCTCGTCTGCGCCCTCGCACTAATTAGATCGCAATCAGGACTAAGCCTTTGAATAGTGGAGGGCTCCAAAGTGAGTAGGCCACTCCCCTGTGGTAACACACTCCAACTTTTGCCACACGGTGCGTGGTTTACCCACTCCGGAGTTTCACTCCCCTCCCCTAAGCTTAGTCTAGGCGCTATAGGTGAGAAAGCTTAGAAAAGCAGAAAATATGCGTTAAACAGCACGAATGTTAAAAACCAGTGTCATATTCGTGATCAGGGCCCAAATAACCCCTATTCAGAAGTTTACAGCGAATTTGGTGATAATCAGTCGTGGCGCCAGCTGGCGCCAAATGGCGCCAATTTGGCGCCAGCGCCAAAAATGGATGTCATATTCGTGATCAGGACCCTCGATAACCCCCATAGCAAAGTTTCAGCGAAAATTATTTTTTGACCCATCTCGGCCCCCACTGGGGTTGTAATAATAGTGCCAAAAGAGAAGAGCATCGAGTGCAGACTACACACCACAAGTGACGACGGCCAAGAAAAAAGTGGCTTTTCTTTTCTTTTCCCTTGGTCGTAACATGTCTTGTGTGTTCTGCATTCGACGCTCTTCTCGTTTTCCGAAATGGAGCGTATGTGAACTTTGGGTTAACAGCTTTAGCTATAAGTTGTTACTTGCCTGTTATCACTACGGTTTTAAGGATGATGTACCTGATTGCAACGATTAATTTTGCGTACGCTCCTCTGATGTTCCTTCTACGTAATCCGCCACCGATAAACAGGGAAGAGGTTAGCTTTGCTTACAGGAACAATCCTTGACAGGTTCTAATCGTAGCCAAGTGCTTACTTCGAAGCAACACTTGTAGGTATTAATTCGCAATTTATTAATTCATTTAATTATTCGCTCATTGAGGTGCCACAAAACCAGCAAGGAGTTCTGTATGGAGCAGATGGGGATGCAAAGGCTTTGAGACAGGATGTCACACGCATGGAAGGATACCAATACGATTATTAGAAATTTTCAATGTTGCGTTTATTGTAGTTGTATCAGTAGTGCTAGTAGGCTATGGTTTTGTCTGTATTAAAATAGCTATGAATATTCGAAGTTGCATGCAAGTGTACGAGACATACGCACTTTTTGAGAGCAAACTTGAAAACACGGGTGTCCCCCAAGAGGCCCATCGCGCGGCGAAGGAAGAGACGCAGACGCGGCAAAGGACGAGTCGCAGCGCATACTGTAGCGGTTAGGCGTCAGGTTAACACTTTGACGATGGTGCGGCAACTATGTATGCCGCCACTTTTGCACCTCCATGGACATTGTGGCAACTATGTATGCCACACCAGGGTGAGCTGAGGGCTCCTCTCTACCAAAAGCGTTTACTAACATCATCCACCTCCACCCATCGTGATTACTGCCCCTGAAGTCATGGATCCTTCGGATCTAATCCATATTTCTGAAGAGTGTGCTATGTGTAGATATAGAAGACCATCTGTGAAGCCCCAGGCAAAAAAATGAATATTCGATGAGGAATAATCCGTTCAGAAGCTTGTCTCCTTAACGGCTGCTGGTACGAGTGTGCAGCAGGAACGGGCTAGTGGAAGGAAGAACGTGGCGATTGCAGTTACCGTGTAAAATCTGTTGAATGTGTGTTGAATGTTGTGTTGTGTCACGTCACATGCACATGATTACCCGTGTTAGTCCACTGAAGCTAACATTTGTGAAAGTTTTATGGCCGGAATTCAAGGCGCTTTTTGCCTATATATTGGTAAACGGCAAAGTTTTGAAACGAAATGATGTGTTATTCCGACGTAACTGACAGTAGAAATGTAAAGTGTAACGCAAGTAACGGATGTCGGAAGGAACCGAATGAACCGAAAGAATGAAGATGGAGCCCTTCTCTCCAGTAGCGTCAAAGCGAAACAGCGTTCATTTGTGGGTGGGTCAACAGTGTTGGACGGGGCCAACGTAGCATTGCAAGGCCTTAGCACCTAAGCCTTGTCACATCAGCCCGACATTTATGTACAAGCTCCCCTCTTGCGCACCACTTCATTTTTCTCAGGGGAAAGCCTGATATCGACCGGAAATCCCGGTTCTTGCCTTTAACCGCATTTGCTATCCAAGTCAAGCTTAATTTTTTGCTCTTTGATTGGATGCAGTCGTTCTGAAAAAGGCAGACAAAAAGAGCGACAGTAGAATGACCCCTTGAATCAAGTCTATTTAATTCAAGGGAGCCTACGGCACGGTGCTTTGAGGAACAAGGAGATTAGGGTGATAAGAGTAAGTTTATTACGCCTCAAAAAAGCATGCTGGCAAGGGATTGATCCTAAATATGTGTTCAAAATGAAGATTGATGTAACTTCCAAGGCAAGATAGTCCTGAAGTATGCGTCGATAAGCACAAGTAAGCCAAAGAGTTCAACAAATTTTGATCAACTTACTGTTGAAGATTCAGAGCTATCTTTTTTTGTCCCCCTACACCTCATGAAATGGAACAATCTAATAGCAGCTGCAAGCCAAGCGGTACTGTTGATGGACAGCAACTCAATCCCCCAAATATGAAAACATGGTTTTCATATTTGGGGGATTGAGACAAAATGCCCAACTTTACAACTTGCATGAGGAATGTCGCCATAGTGCACGCAGACATTTCTGATACCGTTTGCTCTTTTATTTACCTTGAATATCAAAGCTGAAGAAGTCGCTTTAGAGCTGCCTTGGAAAAATGCTGCCATCATTGCTAGTTGGATATGAAAGTCAATGAGGGGGAATCGCAGATATGTTACATGATTTTGTAGCGGCGACACTGACAGTCTCTTGAAAGGCTCTTCCAGCTTCTTTACAGAGGTTGTTGGTCTGAAGGAGGATAAAAAATTAATAAGAACTTCTTATCTACTCATTGGGATCAAAATATGTGTCTGCAAGGTGCCTTCGAATGTTATGAAAAAAACTTGATGCCTGTGTAATGATTGCTACAGCTTCTCAGCCCCCTCATCTCCCTTTCTCCTCGCCGTTTTATGTTGTGTTCCGGTTTTAGGCTAGAGACAACCTATGATGAAAAATTAAATAAATAGAGCGATACTAGAAGAAAACGATTCCAAATTTTGCGGCATATCTTGACCGACATGGACTTTTGCTCTTCTATTATTACAATTGCACATTCATAGTACGGTATGCGTCCTCTATTGTAATTAATTGTAATTAGTCTGCAATTTTTTGTAGTCCTAGCACCTCCTTGCTCCCCTGTCCTAAACGAGAGGTGCTGCTATTTATTTATTTATCTTTGCACTCATTGGTGCGCTATGACAACAACAGAGTGGGTTAGTTCTGATAGAATGATCGAGATCAAAAAGAAAACAAAAACAAAAACAAGATATCTCTAAAATAGCCTAACTCGAAATGTTCCCTCAGTCTATGGGCCGACGGCGCAGTGGGGACCAATAAAACAGAGACTAAAGCACAAAAGAGCTCAGCACTTGCTAGCTAGCCATCGAATGTAGTGGTGGGGAAGATTTTGTGGGGAATTGTGGGGAAGTTTTGTCGACAGGCGTACATTTTCGATGCAGCGTGAGCAACGGTCGAGGGACCTAGCGGCGCTACCCCCTATAGTGCATTTGAAGCTAACATCTTTTCTAAAAAACCGAATGTGCAGAGGGTAAAAGGGGATCGTGATGGGACCTCCGTTAAGGGCAGGGGTCGTGGAGACGCACCCATTTCCTCGACACAATTTTTACCTTGCCACGATGAGCTCAGGGACGGTAGTAAAGTGCCCTAAACTAGCAACCAAGTGTGGTGATTGTCCCCCGTTGAGGAGGAATAAGGAACGCAGAAACATGGACATGATCCTATACAAATCAGCATGCCTTGCCAGACTGCCCGCAAAACTTGCGCCACTCGGTCCTGAACAATGTACATAGGGCGCAAAGCCGGGATCTTATCAGGATTGGCTGTCAAGGATCAAGCGGCCATAATTCAGTTCATATTTGAACAGGCAACGAAACCTATATGGAATTTCTCGTCGAGATACGTTATGCTAATCATTGTTTACACATGCCACTGCAGTCGTTCAAGCATTCCTCCAGAGAAATCCTGACTCTATAGAACTGAATTTCATATCTTTTTTGCTATGCACCACGACGACACAGTCCGAACCTTCTCCGGAATGTTTCTGAGATCATATCTCGTTCACTTTTGTTCGCCGTCTTCTCGCTGCCGCTAACTTCCCGTCACCCTCCCGCTTATCTCAAATCCGGAACACTCATGCGATCGGCCTAACGGAACGTTACCTCAGTTTAATGTGCATTTTCAAATGTTGTACCTACAGAACGTGGTTTATCTCCCGATCGTTTACTCGTAATTCAATGCATCAATATACCCGATCAGACAAGCAGTGTTTACGATCAGATCTGCGCTTGTCCCCACCACTTCCACGTTGCAGAAGCGCTTTAAGCAGTCTCGCAGTTATACGTTCTCTTTCTGTGCTATGTACAGCTCCCGAAATTGTGTTTATTTGTTTATTTGTTCAACTGCCAACGTAAACATGAGTTCGCAGATCACTGTAGCGTGCAAAACCGCATTCGGAGATACTTTACTATTTTGAATGGAATTATATTGCGTGATGTATTTCGAAAAATATCAAATCTCTAAGGCCCAAACCTTTTTGTTCTCTCAGAGTCACTACTAGTTGTTATCTCTTTGTTATTTTCTGTATATGCAAAACAACACTTCAAGCAACACCCCACATCGAGTATTTGGGGTCACTGCAGTTGATAGTGAAGTTGTGGATTCCAGATTGACCTAAAATAAAAAAGGAAGCAGGAAAACCGTCGATGAAGCCCTAAACAAGGATTCTCCTTGAAATAGGAAGGGGCGGGGCCGGACGAGTTGTACGAATTGCCTGCTCCACGGCTCAACTGGCCGTGCATATCTGAATTAGCCGCTACGGGTGTCATGGGGTCTGCGTAACTCGTCTAAATGCTAACATAGTGTCTAAATGCTGAGTGTGTAAGATCCTAGCGCAATTGTCGCGCACTGTCGGGCTTCGAGTAAAGCACATCTGTGTCACTCGTGGGCTACTCTATTCCACCCATTGCATAGATTCCTCGACACAGCTTGGGGTGTTGCTTAAGGAAAGGTAGGAGGAGGAAATAGTAACAAGGGAGACAACATATAATCATACTAACAACTCGGTGGAATTCCCACGGTTTCTGTCAGTCACCTTCTGCTCTATACTGGAATAGCTGTTTCCATGTACGGTATAACCAAGAAATGGTCGCTTAGGCCAACCCGGCCAAATGAAATGAGGTGCACATTTCTGTACGCAGCATGAGACGCTGAACTCAAATCTGCTTTCATTATCTGCTGAACTCTTCTCTGAAAGGAGTTACGGAGGGTTTTTTTGCCGCCCTTGATTTTCAGTGTCTTGCCTGCAATCACATGTAGGGTCCATTATTAACGTCCCAAAAAACCACAAAGTGAAGCTTCGGTAGCGCAGCTGGTAGACTTATTTGTTTGGAAGAGTTATTTGATACTTAATAATAATTTCATGGAACAAATCACAGACCATTTTTTTCCTTTTCATTCACCACCACCCTTTAGCCTCACTTGGGGCGTAATTGCCATTCATCATCGCGATCTTTCTTCCCTCACGTAGTCCTTGGTTCAAAATGGATTCCCTCATGCGTAGACAGTGTTACAGTTAGCTATTACGAGCCGCTGCTTCGAGCCCCTTCCTAAGAAGGCTGGCGTGCCTTTCACTGCTAACTCCAGTACTTACGACGCCTCTCCTCCACGTGACTAAATACGATCTCCTTACTGGGATTTTCTCGGCGCATGCCTGACCTTGGCAGATGGTTTAGCTGTTCCAAAATCAAAATTCGTTGCCTAACCCTTCTGCAGTAGCAGCACCTTCAAGTGTGCGGAATGAATCGATGGCTCATCTGTGTTTTGCCGGAGGCGTTAATGTTTATATTCCACGCACCCTTGCGACTCCTCGTCCTTTTCATTTGGACATCAGATGTTCTGCTTTCGCAGTCCCTAATGCCCTCATGCACACAAAACCTTTACTGGTAAGCGTCTCAATATTTTGCAGTTTCTTTTTTTCTCCTAGCTTGAAAATTTGCTGAAATTAAACCGACCAGCGCTAGTGGCCATAAACTCTTCGCATTTTGGATGGAAAATTCTATCGAGTGGGGGAGCTTTTTTAATCTCATTCTGACTTTTTTACTGATCACCCTTTCGCTTTGTACATTCTTTCCTAAAGAATGGAAGACTGAGGGAGCTAGTCGCCCCCGGTTGGAAAGAACAGGCCATATTTAAGATATTATAATGTGATGGCTGCAGATGGAAAAACGGTTGGAAAAATGATATACGGCGAGGAGATATGCTGTTTCGGTAGTTCCATCGACCTCCCCGCTTGTTGGCAATTTTTTGGGCGCAATTTGTGGCAGGAGTGTGCCAGGGCAGGTTGAACCGGATTCATCGGACACTATAGGCATCATCGCCCAACAGCGACCAGATGGGGTCGTATAGATCATGGGGGTCGGGATATTTGGTCCTCTCAATACTTCCTCCAGAAGGGAGGTTTGACTGCCATGACTATTCCCTCAATGAGATGGTAATGCTGGTATGGAGAATCATGGTTAGTCTAAGCGGCACAAATTATAATCAATGTTTTGCCCAGTTTCAAATTCACTGGAACATTTTCGTGGACTATTCTGGAAGCTATCAATTGATTGAGGTGAACTTCTAGTCCAAGTTAACAGCTTGCCACACTCGGTCAGAGGGTTTGAGCCCTATCTATGCCTTCAATCCCTCCAGGACGATAATCGGCTATTAAAACTGTCTGATGAGAGAACTGGAGCGAACAGTTGTCCATATGCAACCCAAACGATCATTGAATGACCACATGCTTTTTCAAATGCTCATGAGACTCTGAGAATGGTTGTTATGCACGGCTTATCACAACAATACCATATTATATTACCCGCTGCTTTAGCTTTCTAGTTTGGCCTAAAAAAATTCCGGATACCGAGTCCTCGAATACCTGTTGCTTGGCGGCTTCTTATTTAACTTTCCGAAAAGTAGATTCCAGTTACCGGTATTTTGAAACAACAACTTGCATGCGATACGTGAATATGATATCATATGTGTTGTCCTACTTCAAAAACTAGTCCCTATTGCTTATGCAGTAGTGTTAAAACAACTTTTGTAACAAATTTATACAATGCCTCTCTCCTGACATCATAACAGATGGTTTCAATCCAGTGCTCTATGCCCATTTGTCACGAAAAATGCTATCCCTGTATTCCAATAATGGCTCATTTATCAAAGTTCTTGCCTATTGAAATGGTTGGTTTGACATTTCCAGAAGGGTACAAACAATGAAGGCCAGCGATATTTCTATACGAATCAACAATCCACCATCAGTTTGCCCCTCATGGTCGCTTGATGTACGACTAGCCCTCGTGGTGCTCAGTATTGGAGCTGCTAGCCATTTCATGGTGATTGTTCGAATTATTTGTTTTCATTTTTTTATTTCTATTTATTTTAGCTGCGTGACCTCATTAGCTCACGATTGAATTGACCGCCTCCCCTTTTATACGATGAGCTCACTCTTCCCCTTACAATTGGCTCTTACCATTCTTTCTGATCTTTTCTCTCTCTCTCAAATGCAGCATTTTAGTTGTTTTTTGTTCATATTTTACTGAGGCAATGAAATGACCGGCCGATTAAATAAACACCATAAATTGACGTTGGAGGAAGGGAAATTTGCCTGCTACTTGAAGGAGCTAGGTTTTAAAAGAGACTGGACGTGAAACTTTCGCGGTAAACAGGTGCTTATAGAGGGCTAGCAAGCAGGGTCTGTCCTATCGTTGTTACTTTTCGAAAAATTTTTACGACCCCCCTCCCCCAAGGTGGATTTGATACGACCCCCTTTTCCCTACCTCCACCATCTCCATCTTCCATCAAAACCCCGCCCACTTTTTCCTCCAAAAATAAATTTTTATCCTGCGCGCCCTCCACTCGCCCAGCCTACTACCCACGAAATCTTAGTTTCACCTCAATCCCACACGTGATTTCGAGCGACTAAAGTGGGTACGACCCCCCCTCCTACAAACTCAACCAGGTACGACCCCCCCGTTGTTACTCGTAACAACGTAGGGTTGACCCTGCTAGCAAGGTCTTCCCTCGTAGAGCACAACCTCCATGGAGAGCACCCCCTCTAGGTGGCAGACTGGGCCTGTGATTAACCGGCGATGAGGGGTTGCCATCTGCGATTGCAAAATTTCTTCGAACTTTTGTCACCATAAACAACTTATTAGCCTTAATATAAAAGTTTACATCTTTACTCGAGCATACCAAGGCAATTCTAAAAAATTCTGAGCTTGATGCAGCTGTTCCTGGATAGCGTAATGGACAATCTCCTACCAGCAGCTTGGCCGTACCTTATGAAAGTTTACGCCACCAAGGAAGACGGTAAGCCCAACGAGAAACTTTACCACTGATTACTCTATTCACATAATCGATCTTAGCAACCGCATTTTTGTGAAATCTTACAACATTCTTTGTATTCAGCTGACTTCGCATGGGGAGTTATGGTGTCCTCACGAATATATGGCCTCGCATTCGGATGTTTTGCTTCCATATTCTTGTCCAGACGACACGACCACAAATTTCCTGTCGTGTTGGGTCGGTAAATTATACACAATTATTTTTTTTACAATTTTTTTCCCTTTTTGAACTTTTCTGCTCCTATTCGAATTACGTACTTTGCTTATTTTTCGGCTTCTTCGGTAATGTTGAATTGTTTGAAGACCACATTAGCTAATTTGCCCATAGTGCCCAGAGTGACATAACTGGAGGAACTTAAAGCTGAATAACACTTATCGCTGGGCCTCCTTTCTGGAATCAAGGGCTTTACGTTACTTTACGTTCCTCGAATTATGTCACTCTGGGCATTATGCCCGGAAAATACTTTTCAGTTGACTTCCTTGCTGATCTCTAAGAAATGAACGGATATCATTCGTTCCTCGAATTACGTTCACTTTATGCTTTATGCCCCGTACATACTTCTTTTCATTTGATTTGCTTTCTGTTCTCTGAAAAGTGAAAGGATAGCATTCTAGGAAGTGTACTCGATCTTATTGGTATCCTTCTCACTTTACTCACACTCAACGTCAAAATTGGTATGATGGCAGCAACTGTTGGCCGGTTCATCAACGGATGCGGTCAAGGCATCGTGCAGGTCTGTATTTTACATTTTCTGACCATGTCAGTGAACTTCTCAACAGAAGTGTTCAGACTTCCGGATCAGTCATGCTTACCGAGCTGCCCCCACAGAAGCGAGGCATCGCATTGGCCACGTTGGTGAGAGCTCTGTATCTTTTCACTCGCTTTATGAACCATTATTGTTGATAGGGTTTCTAGAAAGACTAGAGCTACACCTTGGAAATTTCCAAAAATGGTGTAGCTCTAGTCTTCTATAAAATTAAGAATAGAGCTATAGCATTTCCAAAAAGTTTATTTCTTTAATGAAGACTGTGTGGGCGTGTCTGGGCGAGTTGGCTGGTATGGTGATCTCACTCGAGGAGTTGCTCGGACGTCCATCAACATGGCATATGGCTATGGGTGTTCCACTACTACTCCTTATTCCTGCGCTCTATATTCTCATACGTGCACCTCAGAGTCCTCGGTAAGCATTGAAAAAGTCCAATTTTGTAAAAATATCGTTTTGAAGTACGTATGTTCTGCTGAAAACATTAACTGCCAAAAAATTACTATATTGAACAATGTGACCCAAAAAGAGCAAAAACATAAAGTCTGAGAGGAGCTTGGATCCACAATGAATGATAAAGGGAGCAAAATGAACAGGACAGGGAAATACCAGCTGTACTCAGGGTAGTAGCGTCTGGACAATCAGGACGGGCGTCAGATTATGGTTCATGGATTGGGGTCGTACTAGTGATTCTTGGATGGAAAATCGAGTTTGTGGTTTCTGGATGGGGAGCAGTAATAAATAATATTTGGATGGACGGTGAAGTATTCAAGGACTTAGAGGGGCCCTGGGGTGAAAGTTGAAGGGGTCTTTCAATATAGCAAGTAACGGTTGTTCTTTTGGCGATTGGAGGAGGAAAGAATTTTCTACAAGCCTCATCATAAAATGCCCTGAAATGGACGTGTGTGTAGAACTTGCTGTTTCAGTCCTATATTCCCCTTCCTTTGACCCTGCTTGGCGTCGGTTTTGTAAGAGGTTTGTGTGGGGATGGGGTATTTTTGAAGTGGTAGTCAAATGCTTTGAAATGCATGGCGATGGCTTAGAGAGGTGGTGTAGGGAGGGAGGGGGAGGGGGTGGGTGGGGAACGAGGTTATCCGATTTCGAAATTTGTCCGAGCCGCCGGTTGACCATAGCCGCAGCCCTCATTGCAACTGATCAAGCACAACCAAACGTTCATCGACTGCTAACGGTTTCTTCAGATAATCACAGAGCTTTTCAGGTACCTCATACTAGAAAATCGTGAAGAGGAAGCAAGAAAATCAATGTTGTTCTATCAGGTATTTCTAATGTATTTTTGAATATATCGCATCGGAATGAAATTGAACTCCTCCGAATTTTTAAAAGGATTGGTGCCGAATCTACATAAACTGGCCATTAAACTTTGCGAATTTTCATTTTTGCATCCCAGTTATTCTCTTAACACTTCCTACCTTTGATCCTGCAAAATTTCGCTCAGTGCTTTTTTCACAGTGCTTTTTGGAGACATCGTTATCTGATTTATTAACATAAGGCGATTTTAACATAAGGAACTGTTTGCTGCGAGGAGAGGGACGGAAGGCCGCATGCAAATTGCTGAATATAATTTGACTGTTTTTGTGTTTATGTCTACAGTTTCAGCACATGGAAAGCACTGACGAGAACGGTAATGCCAAGAAAGACGCAAAACCAGCAATAGCTGAATCGCAGATGTCGACTTTTGGCTTGGCCAAAGAGCGATTCAAGGTTTGTTCCGTTTATCACGAAAAGAACCTGCACAATGCTAGTCTGTTGGATATTGTTCATTGTTCGAACTTCCCCAAAAGAGCACTCTTCGTAGGAGGGAAGAGAACTAACAGCCTTGGCTTGCTCTAGTTTTGCTGATGTAAGACCGTACCGAGGCTGTGACTTGAGTTTACCCATTGCAGTTTGAGATGATTATTTTACTCATTACTACTTAGAAAGACTTACTAGCCATGGTTGGTTTCTAGCTTCTGAATAAAAAAACTGGATAATAATTCTGGTCTTTTCGTTTGATCACTACTATTTTAACGCCACAGTTCGCCTTGCAAAAGTTCCACAAGAGCGCCATTGTTATGGGCAATAGTCTAAGCCGACGGAATCACTTCCGCCCCGTGACTTTTCGAGCAGCTGTTTGGGTGTTAAAGACTACACTACCAGGACACCGTTTCACATTAGCCCAGAGTTCCATAGTATGAAACTTGTGACACAGCCGATAATTTTAGCATACTGGTTTTCTTGAGAAGTACTTGGAGAGGGAGAAGGGCTATTTCAAGGGCCGTTGTTCGATATAGGTCAGTACTTCTACATGACACAAAAATTGGTAGCGTCTACCCTATTACCCTTCAGTAAATTTTTGCTGAGTGGTAGTCAAATGATGAAGCGAGTGGCGTTGACTAATCCCTTTTCGGGATGCGCCACGCGTTCTACTTCCAATCAGAATCCTAGTGACATTTTGAGTGCAATTTGGCGCCTCTACATGAGTTTCAAGGGCTAGACAGTGGGTAGTTTAATGTTTTAGTTCTCCAAGACAAGCATATACCAGCTATGACTTGAAAAGATTGATGAGGCTTCATGGCCTGCGTGGTGAGCCCCTTTACTGTACACGACTTCCAATCTATCGAAGAGTGTAAGCAGTTGTAAGGTTGACACCGAAAAGGTCATTTTTGGATATTTCTCAAGAAGTTTAAAAGTTTTGTTTCATTTCGCAGCAATTCGCGTGCGGAACTTTTCACAGAATGCTGTAGTGGGCACAAAACTTCACCCTCAAGAATAAAACCTGGAAAGCAAGACGGTCTGGGCCCAGCATCCTTTCCATACCCTTTAAATTCCTATTTCCACTCTTTGGCACTGCTGACCCCACCTAACCCAAACCCCTTCCACAAAGCCAGATAAGACCATTCCAGAGAAAGGAAAAAGAGACACATCAGTTCTGAGGCAGGAGTGTGGGTCGACAAGATCGTCGACTGCCGACAATATTTGTGTGTGCATTTACTTTCTTCATTGCACTAACAGACAGTTTCCAGAACGGCAAATTCACGAGGCCTCTCCTCCTGGCACTATTTGTGCAGAGCTTTGTGCATCTTGATGACTGGGCATGTGTTTTCATTATCATTACCATTCTCTCTTTTTCTTTCTTCATAATATTTTCACACAGGAACTGATATCACTCTATGTTAAGCTTTGGATTTCGTATTCCACGCATATTTTTGGAAAATATGGCATGCCAACGGGTATGGCGCAACGCGCATCACTGCTGATGTCGTTGCCCCAAGCGGTGATCAGCATTGCCCTCCTACTGTAAGTTCCAGTACAAGATCCGCCTTTAAACATAATTATACCGCAGGATACAAACTATAACAGTTTCAATAAAGTGGAGCATATCATCCCAATCACCAAGGTTGTGGTGTGAGTACAGCTGAAGCGAACATATGCAAACACATTTTTTAATACAACTCTGTAATCCGCCACCATGAGATGTTGGGGAAAACGAAATTTCAGATAAATTTATTTATTTTATTTATCTGAAATAAATTTCAGAATAATGGATTTCATTACAAAATTTGTTAGGAGAAGTGTTGAACAGTCGCCTTCCTCCTTTTCGGGATGGGTCGACTCGCACTTGAGAGGGAGATCGGGCGGGCAAGAATAACCATCATTGGGAAAAATAAATATTAGGTTGTCCCATAATTAGTGAATCACTTTGGGTATTTTTGAATTCAATTTTTTTCTTTTTTATGTGGAGTCTTTGCTCATCCAAACATACATCCCTGTCATCTACAATGTATTGCCTATACAAGGAAATTTTGTCGCTGTCTTATCTCTAGAAATCCAGGAGCTATTGATCGAAGAAAGATCGGAAGTCGAGTTTGAGGTCATGTCACTTAGCGTAAAATTCCTCCCTGGGGAAGAGCGCTAGAGGTCAAACTGAGTTGCCTCTTGTTGGCACGAGGATAGGGCCACACAGAGGAAGTGGAAGATCGGCTAGCTTGAGAGTCTCTAATTTTTTATGAATATTCTCCGCAAGGTGGGTCGAACGACCTCAGGAAAAAAGCAGACTTTGTCTTGCTTTACTTTCAAATTGAATGCGTCGCCATTACGCTGTAGATGTTGATCTTCTTCAGTGACCCTAGTATTACTGGGCGGCGGTTCCCAGCGCATGGTCACTCTCGTGCTCCACCAATATCTCTGAAGGGTCGGACTAGAATGAGGTTTGGCTTTTGCTATCAGAACTCCCGAATCGTTCACGCTGGGCTACTGCTCCTCGGAGATTTGCTAGTACACTTCACGCAGTCCAGAACCCTGGTGAATAAGCTGGATGATCACTGTAAGGAACTAAGGGAGATCAGAAGGAACATGACGATGTCAGATCGTGTGCGGAGCTGTTTCGAGCTCAAAGCACACGAGATACAAATTAAATATTTTAAAATCGTTACAACTCTACGTAGATGTCTACATTCCATTATTTTAACAAGTCGGGCATGCTCTAGCAAAAGGCGGCTAGTTCGTCCATATTCACGCTTAGTGGCGCTGGGTATAGCACTGAGATTGCCAGTTGAGGGGTAGTTGGAGTGTGGGTCATCTTCAACTAAAAAAGCCAACCTCTCGATAGAGTGAACTATAAGCAGACCGTGGAGTGAGGGAGCGTGCCCTTGCCTATCTGCTGGTCGATTCTCTATATTGTTGGGCGTTTGAAAGATCCTTAATCAGAAGTGATTAAGAAGGGAGCTCAAAAATAGGTTCCAGAAAAATTGAAGTATCAGCCACGGAAGGCAGCATGTACATGGGCCGAGTAATCGCTCAGGTAGGATAATGTGGATGCTACTTCGCAAAACATGTTTCACGCCTTCACCAATTTTTCTTGGATTTTTAATAACAATAAATGTAAAGTGATTCACTAATTATGGGACAACCTAATAAAATAACTACTCTAGCGTCTCATTTACTCTCCTTTCCTTCAAAAGGACCGATGTGCCATTGAAGCTGGTTGATCCCCACTAACGAGATCGATTGGACCTAATTGATCACGGAAACACCTCCAAACTTTGAGACCTCGCTTCAATTACAAGCTGGCGTCAAGCGAATGGGTATGCGTACATACCCGATGAAACGGCAAATTTTCGGAAATTTTTCTGAATTTCGTTTGAAAAATTCCAACTTCCCAAAAGGTTCCCCCATGCCTCTTCGAAAATGTCATATCCTCCCTAGAATCGCAAAATTTACCTGCTAGA
>MU868386.1:63671-77761 GCA_036418205.1 Ostertagia ostertagi
GCAAGCCCCCCCCCCCCCCCGCTCTTATGCAGCAGTCGTGTCCTACTGTTCTCTACGGAGTAAGTATAATACGCTAAAGGGATCAGCACAGCACATCAGGAACAGTTAATTTGTACTCTGCCAAAACAAATTTGTAAAAAGATAGAAGCCGAAAGAAAACGTTTCGTTGTTTCAGATTCTTCGAAAGCTTTAGTAGACGATTTTTGTTGTTGGTTCCAACTATCGTGAGTGTTATTATTGGTATATTTGCAGTACTCGCTATCAACTTTGGGAGTGGTAAATTTCTCAATTCCTTTTATTCCGTACCCTAATAACAGAGCATTTCCTGGCCTTTTATTAGGCATTTTTTTCAGTTTCACTTGGACTACCCTTAGGGGCGACACTGGCCATACTAGCTTCCATGGATCTTACAGCCGCTGCTGTGTGCGGAGAAAGTGCCTATACAATTGTTCCTGAATTATTTCTCCCGAATGATAAAATACTTGGCACTGCCATTGTTGGTATTGCTCAGGTGACTTTTTTTCAAATGTTCTGCCCATCCAATTATAAATACTATAGTTGTAAAACGTTCTTTCTTGACTTCTCCCTGCCGCTGTGATCATATTGGTAGTACAGCACCATTGTCAGATGATTAGTCTGTAGATGTGTCCTTTCGACTCGAAAGGATATAGAAGAGACAGCATTCAGCGCTTAAGTACCCCTTCCTGGGATGCGCTACATGCTCTATTATAGTTTCGTAAAAAATCGTATTGGTACTTGAAAGGCGATTTGGCGTGCACAATGGCTTGCGTATATTGAAGCTCTGTGCTTTTTCCCCTGACCAGTCTGGTACTACTTGACCAAAGGCGAATCGATGAAAAGCTTGGATGGCCCGTAACAACCAGGAGTTGTTCCCTGGACCATGCGCGTGGTAGGAAGCGCCACATACCACTTCTGCTCGGGTCGATGTTGACGATATAGAAAAGCTCTAAAATGCTCATGCGAACGAAAACTTAGCTAGTACATAACTGTTTCGCTAATTGAGCCGTACACGAGAGTCGACGAGGGTCAACCGTCCTTTGGGAGATCCCAGTTGGCCCACCCATCCTTTTCTTAGTAGCCTACCCAACTAATTTTTGGGTTGTCCATCGCTCATGTATTAGGTTGTCTCATAAATAGTGTCGCTTTTTTTCAACCAAAAAATTTTCATCTAAATCCCCATGCTTTTACATCGAGTCATATACCATTCGAAAGAGAATTGTCTGCTCTACAAGATGTATGTTCTTCTTCCACCTATGTTCCAGGTTTTCAAATTTTAGGCCTGCGAAATGGGAGGTCCAGCCGACAAAAATTGACCAAACCGACAACTAGCTCTAACTTTATTTTCCCTGGGAGAAATCAATCAATGATGTACCCTCTACTTACTCATGACCTCTTCTAAACATTCCACCCTTAGGTTGCCGAAAAGGTTTGCCCTGTTTCTTTTCGAATTGGCCGACCGATAAGCCATGGCAATTTTCAAATTGAAATTCTTCCTCTGAAACGCTATTGTTTTATATCAACTGGTGTATCTTTTGTGAGCACTTCTTCTGCTCTATTCGCTCATTTGTTTTGTTTTGATGTTTGTTAGGAATTAGCTCGAATTTTAGGTTTAGGAGTAAGGTGCTTTGTCCACGAAAGTGACCGCATTTCTTTGAAAAAAATTATCCTTGAGAAGATGAGAAAATCAACCAGGCGTACATTCCTAACTTAGTCATGACTTGTTCTTTAAATTCTAGTTTTTCAATGTCTCGGCTAAAAAAATTTTCGACCTCGATCTCAGGTAATGGTGCTCGACCGTCGAGTTCTGGTTGAAAAACCAGGTCTGGAAATGGAATGACGCGACTTGTTGGGAAACCTAATAGTGTAATGTTTAGAAGAGGTCATGCATAAGTAGAGGGTACAGTCATTGATTGATTTCTCCAAGGGAAGATAAAGTTAGAGATAGTTGTCGGTTTGGTCAATTTTTGTCGGCTGGACCTCCCATTTCGCAGGCCTAAAATTTGAAAACCTGGAACATAGGTGGAAGAAGAACACAGCATTGTAGAGCAGACAATTCTCTTTCGAATGGTATATGACTCGATGTAAAAGCATGGGATTTAGATGAAAATTTTTTGGTTGAAAAAAAGCGACACTATTTATGAGACAACCTAATATTAAATGTTGCCTTTTACATGTATCCTTAGCCCTTAAGCCTAGTTTCTTGAAGCGATACACCACCTACAATTATCTTTTCCGTTTCGCACTAGCTTCATTTTTTGAGAGAGCGTCACTGCTTAAATTTACACTTATCTTAAAGTTTGGTGTACCCGACAGAAGGTCGTTGTGCGGCAAAAGCGTAGACCCAGCGGACGTGTCGCAGCGCGGCTTAGTGACGTCAATTAAAATGGAATGTACCATTGCCCGTCCTACATCGCACAGCACGCACTGCAACTCGTCCGCTGATTCTGCCTTCTTGCCGCACGATGGGCCTCAGTATTGCCCCTAGTTTTTGTTACCAGTAAATGCAAAGCAATAAAAATTGCCAGGATATAACAACATGGTGTTCTCACGACTCCATTGTGAATTGTTTTTTCTCGTCATTTTAGTCCAATGGCTGAAAAAGCAATCACCATTCCAGAATGTGTTTGGTGGTATTCTCACCGCTGTACTTCTGACCGCCGTAAATAGAGTTGGTACGGCGTTAGTACTATTGCCATTTATTACTATTAATATTCTGTACGTAGCTATTAACTACTTGTATCTGCCGGAAACGGGTAAAAAGACGGCACACGTAAGTTTACATTTATCTGTCCCTTGTTTTCCCATGAGCATGTGGCATAGACCCATGAGAATCAGATTATCGATCATTTCTTCAGGAGGTTTCTCAACAGTTCTCGGAAGTGATGCCCGGCAAAGAACTTTACGAGAGTTTACGACAATTCATTCACAAGATTTTGCGAGAGCTCGCGATTTCAGTCAGCTCACCATTTCATGCCTTTGTTCTTATTGCCCAAGTTATTGGTGTTGTATTAACTTTTCAAGCCGCTCTTCACTTGTTTTGGGCACTTACTGCGTACTTGAGATTTAGCTAGTATTTCTAGATTATTTCCTTTTCATGAATCAAACTTTTCTCGCATTCACAGGAAGCACAGCCACTCCCTTTCCCCTGAGCTGTACAAGGTCAACCACCCGTTGGCATTTACCCCAGGAAAGGGCTTCTTAACGGGTTCTATTCGGGAGTTCTAGGGCAGTGGTCATGATAGTGGGAGGATTGAAACTTGTAAAGATGAGAAGGATTTGCTGTTTGAAGAAACTCCCCTCCCCTTCGCGCGAAAGCAGTTTTATAGTTTCAGAGGGGCTAGGGGGTGGGCCGGAGTTATTAGTTAGTCAATAGAAGGCAGATTTACTGACACTGAATCGATCGCCGAAGGGGGTCGTATTGGGGCACCTCTAGGGACCGTAAAAATTTTCGAAATCGGCGCGACGGTTGACGGTGGACGTTCAGTGCTCAATGGAATACGGGTTGTTCAGCTCAGTTGAGTTCGAAGCTAGGTAGGGTCTTAGTGAGATTTGTACTGCTCAGTTATCTCAGATTAATAGGCAATATCTCATTTCACGTACTATATTTCATTTGAAGAATTTGCTTTGAGATTACTTTATTTAATACTGCGATATACAAACCAGTAATGGAAAACATAATACTAATTCTACACAGAATACAAAGTGAAATCAATGGAAAGACAAGCGCGAGTGATTTGACATTGCTGGTCACTAAAAGCAGTGGCATTTTAGGAGAACTGTGTACAGTAATCGGGAGCACGGTTTTTAGTAGAATCCAGCACATTTTGACGGATCCGGGTGATCACACATGAGGGAATCAGCATGGAAAGATAGACCTGAACATGAAAATGATTAAAGCATCTCTAAAGTCTAGAATCAAAGTTATCTATTTTGTCTCAATTCTTTAGATTTTTGCAAAAAAAAAATTGTGGTGCATACCCTTTGGGCAGTCAAACCCATAGGGGTTTCCATTGACACAGCGAATAAACTTCTGGCAACTGTTGAAGTCAGCATAGAAGCCGTCCGCGCCACATTTGAACTCTGAAATCATAGATGTATTTGCTTTATTGTGCTCAAAAGAATCCGACTCCAACAAAAATTTGCATAAACTGAAGAGAAAAAGATTTACGTGGAATCAGGCTGAAAAGCAAAAATAATGAAAAAAATTGAGAGCCAACTCTTCTGCCATGATCGAATTTTCCCTCCACAGATCTACAGAGTGGTGTACAGAACGTGTTGCAAAAAGAGCCGGAGGACAGAAATTACTTAAATGCACAGTCCATGATCAAGCTGATGTGGTTACTCGGCTAAATGTGAAACTGAACATAAAATTCAGATCACCAGCGGAGAAAAAAGGCAAAGAAACCGTTGAAAGCATTGAAAATGGGGGCCTTCTATCTCCCAAAGGTTCACTAAGAGGCTGAAAGGACGATAGGATAGTGGCCGCTGATCTGAGATCACTATAGCCGGAGACGAGAGAGCACAGCGAGGAGCAATGCCCAGACACAGAAGTATTCGTGCGTTTTCCTTTTACGTGCTCCAAGCTGTTATTGTTGCATCACCTTTCAAATTGCGGGGCCGTTAGTCTTATTCCGGGGGAGGCGTTTGTACTTAAAAACTTTGTCGTAAGCACTCCCTTCGAGTCTTGATAAAGTACACTATAGTCATGTAAATTGCGAAAGAAGTTCTACAAAAATTTATTGGTAAATTTGTAAACTAACAGCACCGCTATTACGTGAGGGTCCAATCACAGCTTTCTTATTCACGATGAGTGAATGATGAGCAGGGTGGGAATAAACCCACGAACAAACTACTGGGAAAAGTGAGAATTTCCTATTTGAACTTTCTTAGGGATAGAAATGGTTTATTTATCACTGTTATACAAATAGACGAGTACATGTTTGTGTCTGTCACAACCTACCATTTCTAGGGCTTGTTGTTGTTGTGGGTGAAAAGCCACTCGGGGTAGTCGATCGAGAACAGCTCGAGTCAGCAGCACGCACACAATATCCTTTCGAAGATGAGAAATGAGTTCCACCTGGGCAAGTCATGTTGTAGCTAGCGCCTGAAATTGAACTTAAATACTTTGCTGTGGTAAACATACTTCAACGGCCCTTTTTTTAGATGGTGAAATTAAATTAGAAACACTTTGCGTTGACCAGTTACCTTTTACGCCACGCATTCTACTCTCATTCAGAACCGCAGTGGCGTTCAAATCCATTCGCTAACCCAAGACTCATGGGTAGGGTCAACCGTTACGTTGGACCGATATTGGAGCGACGTTGGACCGATGTTCACCGCTCTCCGCGCCGGCATTCACTCTCGCCACCCGCGAGCCGTCTGTGTCTCCGTGCGTACGTTCACTCTCGGCATTACTCTCGTCGTCGCGTTGGACTTTGTCCAACGGACGGTTGACCCTGCTCATGGGGCCAGCCAATGTAAAGTCAGAATAGTTTCGGTAGTATGGAAGCTCTGTAGCAGCCCATCGACCCCGTAGGGGTGGTTGGTCGACCTGGACAGCGTGCGACCCAGAAGACCTTAAATCCTCCGAACTAAAGTGACGCATGTGACGCCACTTCCACCTGCCCCTATCACCCTTTCGGGGATTCATTTCATGATAAATACGCATTGTAGGGTTGCTCAGAAGGAGAACTACCGCTGATGAGTTGCAGTATGGTGGGCAATCTCCCAGGAAGATTCATAGGATTATAATTCAGAAATAACGGGTTGAACTCCGTTGATCCCATTCAGGGTCAACCGTCGCGTCGTGCAATTCCGAAATTTCCACAACCCAGGCTAAGGATCGTTGGAAGGATCGTGTGAATAAGGTCCTCCCATACAACCCCTTAACGGTCGATAGTGTCGAAAGCGTCGTTGAACCTGCTACCACATGACACGCAATATCTCTGCCCTCGAAATGTCTTCATATTTGGCGTAGTGGAGGGGTGGAGGGGTTTAAGTAGCTTTCAAAGCAGCAGATACCACACAGCTAGGACCATACTTCAGCATACTTCTTCTGTCACCACTGCCCTGAGAAGCTCTTACAAGACCCCTGTACAAAAACTATAGACGCTATATGGCCCTACTTGATCGGAAAATACCAAGGGATGGCTGATTCTGCCACAGCCATGGTGCCACTGCTTCCCAAATTGAAGCTGTACCATATGCTTGGAGTTTAAATCACCGACATTAGATGTGTTTTCTCCGTCTCCCATTCAGCCTCTCGATTCCGAAACTGTCTTTTATGGGTTTCTTAAAAAATGGAAACTTTTAATGCATTTCCCATCCAGTCTTGACGGAGCGTGCACTCGCTCTTCGATAGCAAACTGAACCAAATAATTTAGTTTGGTCTTAACGCTCACACTACATACCTTGAAGACATAGGAAAAAGTTCGAGCAGTCGTTTTCCGACTCATGGAAACCATCCGGCATCTCGTCGCAGAAATTCGAAGATGGCCGAGATGTTGTGGTAGTTGTAGGCGGTTTTGATGGTGCCGCTGTTGGTTGTGCTGTTGATGGCCGAGCGGTGCTGGTGGTTGTTGTTGATGATGATGCAGCTGGAGGGCCGTTCTTCTAGAATACAATATATCTTTCAGTTCAGAGCCTGCACACGCAGCGTACTGCTACAGTACAACAGTGTATGGAAATAAAATAATAAATAATAATGAAGCTATGGAATATTAAGTTCCAATAAGGCAGATAATGTGTTCCCATTTTGTCATCATTCATCCATGCACTCCCACCTGAAACAGGTCCTTACCTTTGGTATCGTGACACCTCCAAGTTCCTTGGCGATGATGCTGATGAGTGGATAAAGTTGGCCGTCACTGTTGGAGCATTTAGCGTTGAAGTCGTCAAAATCTAGGGTCCAAACAAAGGCTCCACCATACTTGTTGCGCTTGATCCATGCCATCTAGAAAATTCGACGATCACATGTGAGAGCTTGTATTAGAAGCCCCTTAGCTTCTTTATTTGAGAAGCCTAACAAACCTTGTTGGCTATAGACTCTTCGTCGTCATAACTCCACCATTGGTCGCCCTGCACGAGGTATGGTACTTGCTGCTCGGCGCTCCAGTAACGGGTGGCTCCTGTGGCCAGCATTTCGCAGAACTAAATTAGAAGAGGTTTCAAAAACAAGTGTGAGGGCTTTCATTCACAGACTTGAAAAAATGTGACATGAGGTTCCTAATTCTGATAGTTTACTGAGTATCGTGCTGTGCTTTTAAAGGCAGCGATTACGGTGAAGAGGGGAAGGGGAAGCATATGCACCACACGAAGCAGTTACTTGGCTGCCAAGGAAGCGAGGCGCTTTCACGACGAAAGGTGCGCTGGTTGCTGAGCAGGACTTCGAAAGCACTCCGCCCCCAAAAGCGATCCGCCAACATGTTGCCAACCAAACGCGTTGCGCTGAACTCGTTCATACGTCCGCTTTCTGAGCTGTTACCTGTTCATGAGTGAAAACCAACGGCCAAAAAAGGGGTCCCGTTTTGCGTTTTCTTGACGGATTTCTCCGCTTTTTCGCCACTGGCGTACCATTGAGCACCACAGTCTCCTATAAACCCTTCTTGAACCTATCGTAATCACTGCCTTTAACGGCAGTAAACACGAGTGGCTGGAGAATGAAGCGGTTTGGCGTCACAATTGGTAGACCAGGCTCCTCAGTGCGCTGAGGGTGTGGATGGGTTCACCTACCAGCTTCCCTCCACCAATCACACCCATGACGGCATGGTAATCGCTCCGCCCTCAAGTCATCATGTTCACTGCCTTTAAAAAAATGATAATTTATGAGCGGAATGTGACTTTGGAAGCTCACTTTCTGCCTTTGCAACCTCATTACCCGAAGAATCTTTCATGCAATGGCAACAATTAAATTAGCGTCATAGCTTGAAGTCATCTTGAAAGAACAGTTATGAAAAGCTAAGAATACACGTAATTTATCCGTTTCTGTAGCATTCACTCATTTGACAAACCTCGTAGAATGAGGCAACTCCTGCTTCCTGAGTATAAGGTGTGATTTTTGCAGGTGACCCTTCCGCTCCAACGGTAATGTTAGACTTATCCTTGAGAGTCCATCCTGTATAATGGTATATATAGCATTCGCCAGTCTATCATTCAGCAATGAAAGAATAATTTAGGCTTACCTCGTCCATATGTTGGTATACCGATAATTATCTTCTCCTTGGCCATGCCTTTTTCATGCCAGTGGTTAGCTGACCAATCCTGTAACAAAAGATTTTTTAAGGGAGCGGTCGCGATGGCTGGAGGGTGGTGCAATTTTCATGACGTCCATTGAGCCTCATTGGTGGAAGGGCGTAGGAGGCGATCCCAACGCGCGCTGAGGGGCTAGTCCACCAATCGCGAGAACGTTTTCAAAACTGCACCGCCCTCAACCAATCGTAGTCACTGCATTTGACAGTCTCTATGAGAAACACTAAAGTTAGTCGAACAAAAGAGGAACTTACGACATTCCACACTTTCTCCGATTCCCTCATGTCCTCTCTCGCATAGAGAGGCGAATTGAAGCCAGTTTCGGTACTCCACGCTCCGTGGAAATCGTAGTTCATGAGAAGAATGAAGTCAAGGTGTCTAAAAACGACGTTTCACGATCACTCTGTCGAATACATTGAATATAACTGAATGCTGGTTGTAACGAACTCGGCAATGGCTGGCACATCATATCCAGCATCAATTGTGCTTTCTCCAGCGGACACTGCAGCAGTAACGAGCAGACGCGGTTTCTGAGACGACGTCGCCTCCGCCTCACATGCCTGTCTGAGCTCCTGAATAATGAACAAATAGATGTCACTGCTGGTCAACCCATCCCATCCCTTTTTGAGAGCTGCAAGCGCTCGGTCCGTTAGGTTTCCGTCCAAGATGGGATGGAGTAGCATTCTTCCCACACAGTGGTTTGCGGACGACAGAGAAGGTCGTACACCTGTCATGCAGGATGGACATTGTACCAAGGTCAACGATCGTTGGGAGTTCTCCTTCGAGAAGGTCGTATTTTGTGATTTGTGGGAGGGGATCGTATCTGAGGAGAATAATTTTTGGAGAGACGTGAAGTAGATGGATGAGAAAATGGAAATTTCCGTGAAAATTGGGAGAACGTTGCAAATTTTGCCGTTTCAAAGGTCCCATCTCCCCCGCTCACGAACATCCAGAACTTCGCGGGCAAAGTTCTGCGCCATGATGAACCATTCGCAGAAGGTTTGAGGGTTCGCAGAAGTTCACCATTGTGTGTACTCCAGTTATAAACATTTGATGGCAGTAAGCTCTGATTCACACCAGTTTACCCTAAACTTCAAAAAGGTCTATCTATAAAAAGCTCCACTACGGTTTCAATAAAAAACCGTTGGAAACCAAATGTCCATCAGTTGCACACAAGTGAAGCCCTACGAACGGTTCAAAAAATCGTACACATGAAGCGCTAGAATGAGTACGATCTCTCGTTCCGTAGAGGGGCTAGCGCGGAAGCAAGTGCTTGTGCTACTGATCTTGCCACACCGTCCATAGAACGATACACGGAGCGATCCCAAGCACCCAGTTGCAAGATGGAATCCGGCGCTCCGAACTCTCAATGATCGAAGACCACGAACGCTGCTCCTTTTGTCCAAGAACCAGAGATTAGTCGGGCTGGACGCGTTATGCTTGCGATTTTGAGATGACTCACGAACCCTAGACTAGTGACAAATAAAGAGCTGGTGAACTTGTAACGACCAGGACGGTCACAATTCACGACACCTCGCGCAGAGAAAGTACATCGCTTGGTTTCTTTTGGGGTGGGGAGAACCACTGGAGCTGATAGCTGCAAAGCCGATCGGAGGCTGTTGGAACTCATTTAAGGAATTTGGCGAATAAAGGGACAAACGGTGACACACTTGACTGGCCTTAACAGTTTTTCGAAGACGAAGAAAACAGGGAACCAAAATATCATAGCAGCAACTCACGGAGATAAAGCTGGCATAGTTTCTGACATCGGCTGGACCAGAAGGGTACTCCCAGTCGATATCAATTCCATCAAAGTCCCATTGACGAACAAATGCGATTGCAGAGTTAATGAAAACCTTTCGTCGGACAGGGGTCTCAGCCATGTCCTGAAAATGATTATGGTTAGAACAGTGAATGCAGTGGAATACGTGAAAATTGTAGCTCGAAAATTCTACGTTCATCAATATGAGGCACACTGGGTTTACAGCTCGGCGCCACGTTTTCTCGCGCGCACAACTCTCGCTAAGTTTGAACGTAGCATCATGTTCGCCTCGCACAAACAATTGATGCCATTCATATAGGTTATTGGGAACTTACGTGGTAGCTTGAAGTGACTTTCAATCTCCACGAGAAACACTTGGCCAGACCTCAGCAAAGTGTAATAATTAAGTGTTGAAAGTGGATTAATTGTTGAGAGTGGGTGAATTGAAGCGCTTTTTGCTCCTTACACTCTATAGATGGAATACCCAATAAACCACTTTCTGTTGAGGAGAAAGCGGAGATCTCAACTCGGTTTCGGCGTAGTCACCATAAAAAAAAACTGAGGGATAAAAGTAATCGATCAGATTTCAAAATATTAGGAATTGTTGACACCGCTCTGTAATGATGTAACAAGAGGTGAGAACTAGTGAAGCCAAACTTCTCCTTGCCGTGAGCCGCGGAAGCCATGTGTATTATAGTCTACTGAACTTAGTACGGAGCCTTTCAAATATTTTTGATATCGCAAAGAAATTGCACAGCCACAAATACTTGCCTTGAACAAACGAGTGCCGAAGCTCCATCCTCCAATGGAGAGGAGCGTCTTCAGATTCGAGTCTTTACGTTTGAGAGCATTCACACGTCTGTACATTCCTTCACCGGCCCAGTCATTTGGCAAATCAGCGGGATCAAAAGCTCTAAAAATTTGGAGCTATTTACAAAGTGACTGTGATATTCTACGATGGAATAAATTTGTTCCGTTCCACACATCGGTTGCCTTAGCGCTTTTGTGTTGCTTGGAAAACCTGGCACAAGTCACCCGCACGGATGAGCCCTTGACGGCTTCTCATTCCCAGCCTGACCGCTTGGTTCTCGTACCCATTTGTAGACAATTAGCCCTCACCCTTACCCTTAAAGACACACTGGCGTTCAAAATTTGTGTTAATTTCACTAGAACATAAAACAAGAGGTCCAAAGAAGTCATCAATGAGATAGAAAGCAAAAAGAACAATAGAGAACGATGGGAGACACCGTGCGACGAGAAGAGGGAGTAAGTGAGAGAGCACGTCGTACGAGAAGGCGAAGACGAACAGCACCTTTCCGAGGATCTAATTGCTGGTTGTGCTTTTCACTGTCCTTAAACCCCAGTTTTTTAGATCAGGTAGTTATGTTGTTGTGGTGCATTATTGAAAACACTAGAGTTTGCTTCAGATCATGAAAAAGTGTGCATTACCTGACAGTGTAGTCTTCGTTCATCCACCCGAATGCGAAGAGTATATGGGTGCAAAGTCCAGTGACGTAATCTTCTGGCATGTATTTCCCTCTTCCATTTCTGAAGAACAAATAAATTCATTTGCTTGTTAAAGACTGCATTTGTATCAGGGTGAATATCGGTCGAGGATTCCTCAACGGCTCGTCGAGGATTTTCGCCCGATCAGTTACGCTCTCTCGCGCGGACATTCACACTCGCCATGCGCGAGCCGTCTGTGCTCTCCGCGCGTATGTTCACTCTCGGCACTACTCTCGCACAGTAGAGAGCTATGGTCGAGGATTTCCTCGACCGTTATTCACCCTGATTTGTATGTACGTTGCTTATTGGCAGATTATAAAGGCTCTGTTTTGTCATAAGCATTTTACCTGTACTGAGCCCAGTTGGTAAAGTAGCATGGTCGAATGTAATCGCTCTTCACAGGTGCACGTGCTTGCGAAGAAGAATCACGGTGAATAATCTCCGTGGAATCTGAAAACATTAGAAGTTGTTGATGGGAAACCGCATCAAAATGATAACAAATGGTTCATTGGTATGGTTCAACAATGATTCACAGAAGGAACACATTCACATTCCCACGCAGAACATGCATTATTTCATCCTTTTACACCCATACTTATTCGAAGAAGTGCTACGTGAAATAAACACAGTGAAGACAGGAGGGAGGAGGAGGGTTCGACTTGATCATATTCTTTAGTGAATGGGGAGGCAGGCATATCCAAGGGTAAATAATATATCACGCGCATTCTCTGAAGGTGCAAGATTATCCTGCACTGGAAAGCGTCCAGGATCGATTTACTTTTACCAGACTCGTTCGAGAAGGTAGAAGCGTTCACATGTGCAACGGCTTCCTACCTCTTGTAGGAGGCATGAACATGTTACTACGACTCTGGATGAAAGCGAGTGCGCGCGCACACCAAACGAATCGATGAAAGCGAAGAGATTTGGATTACTATCCTCCTGTATATTTCTGAATCCTATTTGTAGCGTGAAGCCAGGAAGCCGTTGTACATGTGAACGCTTCTACCTTCTCGAATTCGAAGTAAACCTTTCAGCAAACTCACGGAAGCAGTTTTATCCAGCAATTGATCACTGAGGCAAAATATGGGTGTATTTTGAGGAACTGTTTTTTTTTAAACCAAAAATGAAGGAAATAGGCTCGAAAAAAAGGTAGTTATGTCATACAATCCATCCACTATACGTAGCAGACCATGGTTACAGTAGCTTTTCCAGGTGTCTTCTTACCACCGGCTGTCAATTTTAGGCCCATGGTTGGGGCAACGTCGTTCTCTCCTCTTCACGTAGACGGCAGCTGCAGCGCTTTGTAAAGTGAGCGAGAATCCGTAACGGGAATGATACTGTAGGAGGGAGGACACTAAGTTGAATATGAGGTAACTCCATAATTTCAGACGGGTACTTAATATCAGGAAAATTCCCAGAGAAATAATCAATAAGGAAAAAGTTTTATTATGTTGGCCCAGGTTTTTCCCCTGTGTCTTTATTTCGCCAATCCCAACTCACTGATGAGCTCCGGGGATTGACGAAATAATAAGGTTCGTCTGAGGAAGGAGCGAAACGAACCATTTTAATTATTTTGTTTATAATGGTTTTTTCTTTCTTAATTGGAACCAATTGGAGAGACTTCACGATCTTTGGATGCATGGTCCCACTTAAAAAAATCATTTCTCCACAGAAATGCTTCTACTTGTCTTTGATCCTTTTTAGCGGACCCTTCGATTACGCGGGACTACGCTAGGGAGCAGAAGAAGAAGACTTGCCTCAGTCGTTTTGTGTAAGCTATGGCAAATAGTCAAGCAAAGTCTCGTTCAAGGGGCTATCGAAAATAGCCTTACGCGATCTTTGATTTTGGGCCTGCTGCATCATTCATCATCCAATTAAACAGCCTACTCTGTGGTCCAATTATAGTAGTGACCTGTATTCAGTGCATTCTAGGTTGGAACATAAAAGAATTGCGCAAGTGGCGTACAAGGCCGGGCGGCCCCTTTAATTTACCTGTATTGTTCTGGATGTAGCGCAAAACACAAATCGGATCTGCCCTAGCAGTAATCAGATCAATAAAATGGCAGAGGTCAACCATAAATAGGGTCATTACCCTACACCTGTGGTTTGTGACCTTTACGATAGTTTATCCTAGGAAAGATCGGAGATCTCAAAGTTTTAGAGAACTTGAGGGTGTTGGGGCTATGTGGCGAAGCTACAAACACGACTAAGGACTTAATAGAGCAGTTTAAACAAAACCTATCCATTTCTCAGGGAAACGTTAAATGTGATGAAGTTACCTCAGCAAGAGTATCTAGGAGAACAGGTCGTTTATCTTACACTATTAGTACATGTAGAAGTACGGTAGCAGTATAAATGTTTAAGCAGCTTTCTAACATAATAGATATACCTCTGAAAGAGGTCCAGGCCTATGGAATTTACAGATTTTGGCTTACCTAGTCCCTTTTCGTTAAACCTCCCAATCGCGTGCCTTTCCATTCATATGATTATTTATTCGAATTGTCAAAACAGAGAAAAGAAGGCACCTCTGGTGCACGTAGCTCTGCTCACTTCC
>MU868386.1:92759-104946 GCA_036418205.1 Ostertagia ostertagi
CTGGATCCGAGCGTTGCGCCAGCGAATCGACCGATGCACTAGCGAGTCGAACGATGTACCAGCGACTCAACACTGTTTGAAAGTGGCGGGACCAAAGTAAAAATAAGGCCCGCCATTTTCAAACAGTGTGGTCCTTTAAAGTGGACTTCCTTCAAACGTTGGGTCCCGCCACTTTCAAACAGTGTTGAGTCGCTGGTACATAGTTCGACTCGCTGGTGCAACGTTCGATTCGCTGGCGCAACGCTCGGATCCAGCGATTCGCTAGCGAATCGCTCGATTCGCAAACTATGACATCGGCCTTAGGGACTCAGCCCATTTTTTGTACGCTTCTTGCCTGGTCTTTAACGCCTGGTTTGTCGTGTTACATCCCATTAAGTACAGATGCCTCGATGTACACAGCGCTAACCGACTTCACAGGTAAAGGGATACACAAAAATGCAAGATGTTCCTCTCGAGCAGACGGACGAATATCCACACTTCTCGCACTTGGGGCTTACACGGATTTTGGAACGATCTCGTTATTTAAGTCTCTAGAGCAATAGACATGTAGCTTTGGTGCGCAAACATCTAGTTTTGATTGCTGAGTGACGTTCCAACTTGTGATGATAGTTGATGTGTCTAATCGCTCTGGTATTTCATTCTACCTGATAAATCATGTGAAAGACTCCCTGTTGGTGACTGTCTTAAATTCCAGCCAAGCAAGTTCAGATTTTCATTAACTTTGTGTTTTGAACCATTTTCCACAACATTTGAGGACATCAAGCACCTCTGATTCTGATTAATAAGAGTAGATTGTTAAATTTTTTGTGCCTCACGAGGTTGTTAGGTGGAAACTTATTATTTCAATGGCCTAACGTTTCGACTGAATCGTCGTCTTCAGAGGCCGTCGGTTCCACCCTTTGAGCGGAAGGTCCGCTGCCACACAGAGCGTTAGTCAGTTGTAAACTGAGTCATAGTCAGGTTAGTCAGTAATTTACAACTGATTAGCGCTCTGTGTGGCAGCGGACCTTTTCCGCTCAAAGGGTGGAACCGACGGCCTCTGAAGACGACGATTCAGTCGAAACGTTAGGCCATTAATAAATGTTCCACCGAACAACCTCGTAAGGCACAAGAAATTTAAGAAACTTACAACTGACATGCCGAGGTTACAAGAAGAGAGAAGTTGGAGAATAGTAAGAGTAGAATTTTCCCGCTTCGAGAAAAGTGAGCAAGAACTGGAAGTACTAAAATTCAAAATTGAAACAAGCCTTTACCGAGAGAGTGTCTTTGTCAAGCGAATGTCATTACAGATGCTATTAGCAGTACACTCCAGTGTCGACGATGATATGTACTGCTCGGATTGGGAAGGTAGAATGAATCGTAAAACCTTTAGTTGTGTCCTCCGCAGCAAGCTCTAGCCCACTCTCGACCAAGGCACCCATCGTTCATCGCCAAACCAACTCCCAGTTTAGCGTCAGATGAAGGCGTGTCAAAACTCACTTTGATTATTCCGACGGGGAGTCTTTGGAAGAGTTCCAGAGGTCCTCTACGCGGAGTTAAGGTCTCTCCTCCCTCAGTTTCTGTAGAACACTGTTGATGGAAGTATTGACCGAGGTTTACACGAGCTCACGTTCCCAACAGCTGTTTAACTAGCATGAAAGAAGCTTGTCACCGCCCTGTACAGCCTCCGACCAGAGTCAACCGCGTTCGCAGTTCTCAAACGGCCACGTTGCGCAGTTTCGCCCGATTAGACACGTTCTCTCGCGCGAACATTCACACTCGCATGCTCGAGCCGTCTGCGTCTCCGCCCATACAGCGTGCGTTGAGGATCTCTCAACGTGCCGTTGCGAACTGCGCAACGCAGGGTTGACTCTGCTCCGCTTGGCTTATAGAGAAACTTACGACAGCTCGAGTTTCGGTTAATCTTTAATTAGAAAATAGTAATGTAGAACAGGTTAAGACGGGGGAGTCCTTGGAAGAGTCCAGAAGTAGGTCCTCTAAACGAAGTTAAGGTCTCTCCTCCCTCAGTTTCTGTAGAACACTGTTGATGGAAGTATTGACCGAGGTTTACACGAGCTCACGTTCCCAACAGCTGTTTAACTAGCATGAAAGAAGCTTGTCACCGCCCTGTACAGCCTCCGACCAGAGTCAACCGCGTTCGCAGTTCTCAAACGGCCACGTTGCGCAGTTTCGCCCGATTAGACACGTTCTCTCGCGCGAACATTCACACTCGCATGCTCGAGCCGTCTGCGTCTCCGCCCATACAGCGTGCGTTGAGGATCTCTCAACGTGCCGTTGCGAACTGCGCAACGCAGGGTTGACTCTGCTCCGCTTGGCTTATAGAGAAACTTACGACAGCTGAGTTCGGTTAATCTTTAATTATGAAAATATAATGTAGAAACAGGTAATAAAAGAACGAGCATGTCCACAACCCCTAATTCTATATCACTCCATAACTCTACAACGACAGCCTGGTAACAACGTTCACTTTCGAATTTACTAACAGAGTGTAGCATTGCTACATTCCAGAGGTAGAATCTGAGACGAGCTTGTCTTTCGAGTTGGATATTTCCTATGGGTTTTTGATGATTTCAGCTACGCTAAGAGATAGGCGTTTGATGGGATAGTGAACGATTCTAGGGTCTTCAGCCAAGTTAAGGCCATTGAAAACGACGTGAAGGTCGAAGCGTTGGCCGGAATACGGTTCTCTTTGAAAGGAATCCTTCACGGAAAAATCATGATTCTATTTCAGCCATAAATCACTGGCTTGAGACTCATTATCCACGATAAGAATGAAAAGAACAGAAATATTGCTTTTGTTTTGGTAAAAATTCGAAAAATCGAAAGGGCTGCTACGCGTTCAAAGTGCCCACGGACGTCTTTCACAAATGCTGGCGACGGGGATGCTTCCACTTGGTTCTTGGAGTGCCTTCACTAGAAACTCTTTCTGGCCTTCTGCTTTATTGCATTCACATCTTACACTTCATCCTATTCTATCGATCGATTTGTCTCTACTCTCCGAAATCGCGCGCTTTAACCCGATTCTTTCATTGCGTCGCCTGATACGTAGCCGGCCAAAGGCCAACTTCTTTCCATGCCTCGCCTTTGGCTCCGCCCGAATTACCTTCGATGTCCATAGAGTGTAGTTTTTGTACGTTTGTTTCTCTTCGGAAACCGAATCTTCATGCGTGAAACTTTGTGTGCTGTTTCCAGTGATCACAACTGACACATTCATGTCAAGAAAGAATGCAAGAATTTTCCGCGAAGGATTCCTTTTAAAACCTCGTGAAAGACGTATAAAGGCCAAAAACATCACTAGTTCAGTGTGACGCTACGGTGCTGTCGACAGTCGAACCTCATCAGGAGCTGAAGTTTGATTTATTCGGAAAAACAGTTGTGTTCAGTTGTGCTTAACGTTTACAAAAGTACACAAAAACACTTTATTCAGAAAAAAAAACCTTCAAAAAATCTTCAGCAGGTCAGGAATATTTAGTGGAACAGGAAATACATGGAGAAAGGAGATAGGAGACGCAAAAAATCAAAGCGTAATGAACTCTAACCATCAATTCGTCAAACCTATGCAATACTGCTTCCATACAACACTGCTACATAATAGATAATGCTTTTCGTTCATCCACTGACGACATAATAATGGCATTGAATAGTGACAGCCACATAGCCGAGCACGACATATAGCTCAGTAACGCTCATACTTCACCCAATCCACAGCATGACTAACATGACTTAAAAAACTGAGACAATTTCCATCTGTCATCCCTTTTCCCGAGGACAAAGAAAAGATAAAAAGAAAACTAACATGAAGATGAACACATGATTAAGATGAATACAAATAGAAAAAAAGTAATATGAATAAAGAGAGAAAACCAGATGCGGGAATATCCCTTTCTCGTGATGAATGAAATGACATAACCATTGCGACAAAAATTCTTCTCTCTCTCTCTCCCTTTCCACAAAAGAAGAAATGGCAAAATACTGGCATGAGCAGAACACATCAGCTCAGCAAGACGACAAACGAAGATGCACGAGCAGAAGCAAGAAAATGCACCGAACATCCCTTTTCTCGAAGGGAATGAAATGACATGAACGTAACCTCGATGAACGTACGTTCATCGGAAAACTGGGCCTTCCTCGAACCAGACTAGACAGACTGTGGATTTAGCACCAGTTCAAATGTTGTCGGATCCCTCGGCACCTAAAAATAAACATAGGTACACTTTTTGCCACCTGAAATAACTATAATCTATCATTCACGAAAAAAATCAAAATTAAATAAAGGAGGCTCGACTATTCAGCAGAGCTTATGGCTTAATTTCTGTTTGTCCACTCCCTCTCAGTGACATAGCATCTGAGCCTAAGCTAAAGATATGGTCCGGGGTGGGCAAAACCATTCACTGTGTGATCTCCGATCAACCAATTCTGCCAGGTCGTGTGTGGGTTATGAGCAAAATATCGCCACAACTGCCTCTTTCTCTATCCCAATTATCTGTGCTCAAAATACGTTTTTCGGTGCTATACAAGTGGGGTGGGCACGCCCAGCTTTTCACGCATGTCAAGTGACTGCCCTCACCCCCCACCCCCTAGATTGGCTACACTCCCCCTGGCTCACGAATTCCCCGATTCTCGTGACAGTATAGTAGCGGGCAGCAGTCCCACTTACATACATTTCTGTTCAAAAAATGCGGCGTGCCCACCCTACTTGTATAGCACCCGTTTTTCGAATTATCACTGCGTTCTCACCATGAATGAATTCGCAATTGACTTCACCTCAGTGACTATGGTGATCCAGATCTTCTTCACTAAAATATATTACAACATCACGTGGCAAATTCCGTTCATTTTGCACTTCATTGGGCATCTTCACGTCAATCCCTGTAAAGTTCCTCAACTTTGTAAGTTCCGTGCTGGTTCTTCAAAATCTATCGGACTTACAGCGAGTTTCGGTGCCATCCGAAGAGAGCTGCGATCCACCTTGCCTTGTTTCGGCGTTTGTATTTTGATTGTGTTCCACATTTGACGGCGTTCCAGCACCGTCATCGTCCGATACAACGTCGTCAGGGTCAAATAAACCCGGGCAATCCGGAGCTCCATCTGAAATGGACTGCATCATACTCAAGCCATACTCAGTGCTCACTTCACTATCCGATTCACTGGATTCTAAACAAGTGAAGCAGGTTTGTTACTCTTCGCTATTCGACTCACATGAACGTTAAAATCGGAGTATGGGGGAGGGGGGGGGACTCCATTGTGCTTTCCCATATTCAGGAAAAGGATAAGAGCGCGCATGACATGTAATCGACTCATTTGAAATTACTTCTGATAAGTACCGGTGTAGTGAGTACTTCTAAGATGATTTTACATTGCGATCTGTTGTGGTCCAAAAAAATGATCCTGAACCACGGGAATGGACACTCCTGTCTGGGCCCATGAGTGGGAGAGCCTCGGTGTCGATGTCCAGGTGCCAAAAACTGTCTAGGATGAGAAGTATGCGGGATGTGTAGGACATCCACCGGTCCTTATCAAAAGTACGCTCGAAATGAGTCGTTCACTTATTATCTTATCCGTAGTGTTCGATAGCCCAAAGAACTGCTCTCTAGTACTACGGATAAGATAACAGGGAGTGCTCCCCCCTCCAAACTCCATTTTCACTCGCATGAATTATCCTCATCCGACTCACTGCTTTCATCACTGAGGAAAAGGTCTCGACTAAGTGTATCATCGTATAGCTCAGAGTCGTATGTCACCCCACCTTCCGTCATGCTCGCAAGGTCAAATTTGCACTGAAATGATTGCACCATACTGAAACCAAATTGATTCTGTTCAATGATGTCAACTAGAATGGATTTCATCTCACTTGAGCACCTGCACATTCTTCGTACAATATGGCTCCCGCCACTGGCATGCTATCATTTAGCCCTACTGTGGGCATAAGTTGCTCCCGATCATGGGCGTAGCCCGGCGCAGAGTCTCCATAACTTGGTGCAGCCGTTCCCTCGGTGGCGCTGAAAGTATCCTACTACTGTGCTATACCGCCATAATCTGGATCTATGGGTTTCTGTTTGATCATCTCAACGCTTCATACTGTTCTACACGTAAGAGATCCAGCGTTTACCCTTTAGACCCCACTCTTCTAGAATTAAGCTGGATTTTCTCGGGGTTTGTGAATGGGAGTTGGATTTTGCGAATAAGTTGTCAGGGGAAGTACTTTGACCAGTAGAATGCAAATCACTTTTTGGCGCAAAAAGGCTTGGCGCCCGCGTCACAGGTGCCAGCGATAAGTCTTGGACCATCAAATTCGCTGAAACATGATTACCACATTCTTTCGTTGAGAAACTGTTTGTAGCTACAAGATGGTATTGTTTCCTTTGGGCGGTCGAATACCGTAGCCCGCAGTGGCGCCGGAGCGCAGTTGCAAGCCTCCAGCGTGCAACGCTAGCATTACGGCAGCGGCCGCAGGCTCCCTTTGGGCGCTCGAATACCGTAACCCGCGGTGGCGTCGGAGCGCAGCTGAGAGCTTCCACCGTGCAACGCTGGCATTACGGCAGCGGCTGCGGTTGGTTGGACTACCAGGTAGCAACCCCGGGAATTGGAGGAGCGTCGCAGCGTTCGCCTCGTTGCGCGCGCGGCGGCAAGGGACGCGAGGCCAACCCGACATGTGCGACAAATTTGCGCGTGCGGTAGGGTGCTTGTTGTGCGCCTGCACCAATGAACATCGAACCTAACGGCGAATTTTTCGCGTGTTGGGTTACGGTACGCAAGCGCCCAAAGGGAACATTATAATCTACATTTGTAGCTTCCCGTAGGCGCCTTCGTCAGGCGTGGTCGCTTCAAGTAGAGGTGATATTCATATTCTACGGGTCCAAGTTCATCTATGGACAGTTTTTCAGCCGTTACCCAAATTTACAAATTTCGAGAAAATTCCAGCTCACTTTTCGAAGAGTGGTGCAGTAAAGGGTAAATACTGCTGGATTTCCAACATATCAATCACCATTTCTATCGACGATTTTAGTGTTTGACGGTTCTTGGTTACCTGGTAGTCGTGTCGCTCGTCTTTTTGTCGCGAGATTCTTCAGAGGGCTCCACAGGTCCATGACCATAATCGCCATCATCGTCCGTATATTCTTCTTTAATTACCATGGGGATGGCCGCCAGACGATCAACAACAGGATGTTCCGCATTTTCGCAAATGCTGCAATACCAGAAATCGCCTGAAATTGAGATTAGTTCTTCCACTTGATCCATGTATTCTATCATCAGTTATATTGCATAGAAGCAAAACCAGGAACAACCCTTCCTATCTAACTCTAGGGAATAGTACAGTAAAATTTGTTTTTTTTTGCATAGAAAGGAATGTTGCGCCACTTGTTACTGCTGTTCTTGCATTTTGTACATTCTGAAGCAACGTCGCAATGAGGCATACTACGTTCACATTATCAGCTTTAAGGTCTAGCTTTCCATATACTTCTTTTTTCTAATCATGCAAACGCCTGGTAGCTTTTTCTTGGTTTAATTATGATAGGTTAGACCCTTCCCTTTCAAGGGCACGGCCACCTTAAAGGCACGGGACCATAGTGTGTAATTTTGTTTGGAAATTAGGCATTAAGTGCGAAGAGGAACGGCGGTGGGGTAAAAAGCACCATAGAAAAGGTTAATATTTTTCGGATGAGATCCGTCGTGGTACGGTGGAAGGACACAGCGCTGCGAAGAGAGGGAAAAGGCGAAAGAGTGGTAAAACACGAGAGGGTGCAGAAGCCACGTACATATGCTGCGATGGATAAGAGAGGCATGAGCTCCCTTGTTGCGCACTTTCAAATCGCGACCGTTCCTCCACCTCTAAAATGTTGCTACTTCAATCAAGGGTGGAATTCTCTAAGAATCTGATTGCGACTCGTAAATTCCCACCGATGGCTGAACATGAAGGCAGAATACAATTTTATCATAAGTGGTCTTAGCCACTTGGGCGTGGTCTTAGCCACTTCGGCTCAGGGTCAACCGTGACGTTCGCACTTTTTCAGAAATTTGCGACCTCCTCTTTTAGGGGGATCTCGATGCGACCCCCACCACCACCATGAGACTCAGGAGGCTCCCCAATACGACCACCCTTCTCTTACCCCGACCATCACCCTCGCCATGTCGTCATCGTAGCTTCTAAAGTATTCGATTCTGAGACTAGTCGACACCTCCCTAACTCCGCACATATCTCCTACAAAACGGCGTCGAACGGCGGGGGGGGGGGCTTATTACTAGTACTGAAACGACAAAACAGTAAATTTTCTCTCCTTCCACCTGTCCTACCTCACGCCGCTGTACGGACCATGTCTTCCCAAAACCAGCTACAAATGCGACCCCCTCGTTCGAATAGTGCGAACGCACGGTTGACTCTGCTTGGGCTCCTTTCGTTAGTAGACGTTCAGTTCTCCTCCTGGCGTCCGGTTACCAGAGCTGCGCGATCATTAAAGTCTACGGTTAAGCTTGGGTTTAGGCTTAGCTTAGGTTTACTCTTATACATTGGCTTAAAGGCAGCGATTACGACAGATTCAAGAAGGGTTTAGAGGAGACGTGGTGGTGCTCAGTGGTACGCCAGTGGCGAAAAAAGCAGAGAAATCCGTCAAGAAAACGCAAAACGGGACCCCTTTTTTGGCCGTTGGTTTTCACTCATGAACAGGTAACAGCTCAGAAAGCGGACGTATGAACGTTCAGCGCAACGCGTTTGGTGGCACCATGCCAAACCACGCTCCAATCGAGTTGCTCCAGTTGTGCCGCTGCTGGCAACGCAGCTCGTCCAAATCACCAACTAAACTAGTGGGCGGATCGCTTTTGGGGGCGGAGTGCTTTCGAAGTCCTGCTCAGCAACCAGCGCACCTTTCGTCGTGAAAGCGCCACACTCGCTTCCCTGGCAGCCAAGTAACTGATTCGTGTGGTGCATATGCTTCCCCGATGCGCTCCCACTTTATCGTAATCGCTGCCTTCAAGCCTATGGTTTTACCTAGGCTTGGTCCTGAGCTAGCTTCGAGTAGATAAGTGATTCTTAATTTTAGGTGACCTGAACTGAGGGTGATAACTGTAACGCACCCGGACCATGCGAAACGAGAGTCAAACTAGTTCTCCGTTTGTCCCCCTCCCTACACCTCTATTGTTGCATTTTAACCAAATTCCTGTCTTTTTTTTCTTTGGACGCTCGCTCTTAATGCATTGAGTTACTGTAGACTGGATGTTTGCAAAAGACAGACGTACTGCTTGCTAGAAGTACAATATGGCCCCTTCCATAGTAAGCATCGAAATCACACAAAAATAAGTATGGAGAAATGTGTGACCACTAAAAGCTTGCTTCATGCATCTTGTTATCTCTCACCCCTCGGTTCCCGTTGGTTAGAGGAATATAACGGGCTCCGACTTCTAGGTATTGCGCCACGCAGCCGCGAGCACTCAGTATTGGGGCGGGTTTGTATTTGTTAGCGTTCTTGTTCAAGTTATGAAGGTGGAGTGGTAAACAATTACGAAATACGTGCGGCAGTTAGCCCTGGCTGGGGTATCCAAACTTGTTTCACCATGTAAGCTCTTGAGGACCGCTTGAACAAATTTTACTCATGCATGGCACTCCTGTCCATGGAATGGGTTACAAGGCTTCTGTCAACCAGGATTTCTCTCGCGGAGGAGAGTCCAGACGAGCATACGGTTCGGCTGCAGAGTTCGCGCCCAGTGGGAAGGGGGCGTGTACGCTTGTCGTCTGCGTTCTCCAGGGCTATCTCACGTGTGAAGACACGTAGAGCATTTGCCATCAAGATAAGAAGGCAACTATTCAAATGAAGCTCCATTGTTAAGTGAATAAAATCGCAAAAACGTTTTCTTCAAGAGCTTATGAATAGATAAATGAGGTGTCTGAATAGTAATTGGGTTGTAGAATGGCCCTTTTTTCAGTGTCTAACAAAGCCAATCGAAAGAATGAAACTATTGACTCACTCATATCAAAGGTATAAACGTGAACATAGACCTGAACAATTACTTGCTATTTATACTCCCACGTATACGTAAAGGACCCAGTCATGTTATAAATTCGGTGCCAGAAATACTCATGCATATACTCGCTCGCGCTTCATATTGGTACCATAAGTAATCACTCATACACGCTAGTATTCTTTCCCTCAACACTGGTCAGTAGAATCGTCCCGTGTAAAAGTAACGTGGAGTTTAAAAAGATCCACCAAATTGCTGAAGGCACCAAATGAAGACTGATGGGCTCAGAAATCAAAAAGTCCCTGAGCGGTACAGTCTAGTCTAGTACCAGCAGCCTAAAGCTTTAGGTGACCACCTGATGAGGAGTTTTGAAGCTTGATCATAAATTGTAGCCACAGCCATAGGAAATATTAGAACAATCTACAGTTCTGCGCACTGGAGAGCGGAGGCAACAGAGCTGGCAACAGGCCAAAGGCGCCAGTGGGAAGGGGTGCTCTCGCGTCTGCGCTCTGGCGTTTTAGAGTAGAGACGCAGAGACGGCGTTTGTAGAAGAGACGGCAGACGACGCGACAAAACGCTTGCGTCGTATACGTGCCGGTTGACAGAAATCCTGAGACCGATACGGTATGTCTTCAAGTTGCCGATCGATCCCTAGGCGTTCAAATCGCCGATTGATTCATTCAAGGATCAGTTTCCCGCGCAAGTTGCCACGCGTCAGCCCGCACGGGCTGAAAACTACACATTTCTTAGCGCGCACTCTCACTCGTTGTCCGACCAGTGAGGTTTTCGGCTGCTTTGTCCTCTTTTTCTATTTCAGGCTTTCACGTTTTCATTCTTCCGAATTTCTATTTTCATTTCGTTAACTTCCCAATGTGTGCTCTTGTTTCATGGGGTTCGCAGAAATGTAGGAATTCATTGGGAGATGATGTCTGTGGTAGAATTTTGTCCTGATTATCGTCTAGGTGTGCCTTTCGGTCCTAAATGAGGCCGCGTCTGGGGATGAGGTGAGTGGTGGTGTATGCGAGGTCCTGAGATGGTTAGTGGATGAGACTAGATATGTGAGTTCTGATGGCGTGCTAGACACCACATATACAACACAGCCGTTGTACACATTGCGAGATTGAGAAATGATGAGAGCGGCAAATTGGCGGCTGCGAAGAAGTGCACCAGCAAGTGAGGCTCAAGTGTAGTTAAAGGCAGCGGTTGCAATGGCTGGAGGGGGTACGGCTTTCGATGCCGCCCTGAACGTCATTGGTGGATGGACGTTAAGGGGCGCGCTCAACCACGCCCCCAAGGTGCTGAAGGGTCGGCACACCAACGACGTCATCAAATCGCACCGCCCTCCAGCCATCGTGATCACTGTATTTGAGGAGGGGGGGGGGTGGAGAACAACATGATGCAGGCTGGCAACGGCATCAAAACCCTGAGAAACATTTGGCACTATTTACCCTTCACTGCCTCACTCCTCAGAAATTTAGCAAGATTTTATTGAAGTTTTGGCGCTCATCCAGTAAGGGGGGCATTGTGATGCAACGTCAAGTGGCTGCCCTCACCCCCACCCCCTAGACTGCCTTCACTCCCCCTGGCTCACGGGGTCCCGTACTTCGAGAAACCTGTGCGCCAGGGGGAGTGTAGGCAGTCTAGGGGGGTGGGGGGTGAGGGCAGCCACTTGATGCCCCCCTTACTGGATGAGCGCCGGAGTTTTTCCGTGACTGAGCATTCGACAAGAAAGTTGCCCGGGGATAGTTCGACCGGCTCCACTTTCTTCACGATTTGGGGCGCGGCCGCGGCGAGCGCGGACGAGTCGATAGTGCCCGCGAACTGTGTGGGTAAATTTGAAAACGCATCACCACCACAGTTCGCGGGCACTGTCGACTCGTCCGCGCTCAGCCAGCTGAGCTCTTGACATGTTGGGATACCCCGTAGACAGTTTTCTAGCCGGATCCTTAGTCAAGGACAATTCGATTCGAGGGTGCTAAGTGGGTTGGGGACAAGCCGGATTTAACAGTCCGGTGAGTGACCGCTACCGTAATCCACGTTGGCACTGGAGCGCGCAGCTACACTACTGCTGTGTACCCACACGTTTCAGCACCAACGTGAGAGGGTATAGCGCCTCGCTGGTGAGTGCACAATACCCCCTCCACCACAGCCGCCCTTGGGCGACTATCCAAAAATACACGCAGCACTCGCCTCGCCGCTTGCGCGGCTCGCCGCTTGCGCGGCGAGGCAAGCGGTT
>MU868386.1:121393-145204 GCA_036418205.1 Ostertagia ostertagi
TTAATACGGAATTTCGTGACAGACAGACAGACAGACAGACAGACAGACAGACAGACAGACAGACTTAGCGCATTATATATAGTAGGGATATTCCTTAGAAATATGATCGCCTCTGTATGTGCAAAAGAAATGATTTGAAACGGTGGACGTTTTTACCACTAGAAGGAACCCATTGAAACGACTGTATTTTCCCCATAACATTTTTCGAACTTTTCTGTATTTTGCAATGAAAAACTGTTCCCATATGTAGACATTTTCCATGTCGATCCTTGTTCGTGTACTTTTATTCCGTTAGGCAGAGAGAAATCGAATCCGTAATTCTATGACGAATCTGATTTCTCGTCCTCACATAGCACATTAGCAGGCATGTCCTCATGTGTCAAATTAATCTCTGTTTCAATTTTCTTCCGTTTTCGAAATGGAAATCCTCGTTATGCGCTAATAGAAAAAATGCGTGTAGTATTTCAAAGTAGGGAAGCTCGTTAATCACAAACTCTAGCTCTGTCTTTTACTTGCTGCTACAAATTTTCTGGAAATCGATACATCTCTCTCTTTCTGCTTAACATAATACGGAGAAAGTTACATATCCTGCTAATAGAGGTGATTCCTTGCTTCACAAACGGTTAGCATCTAGTTTTGCAGCTTCCAACGAGAGGGGTCATATTCAATGTAGTGGTCAGCGTGTTTTGGGAGAGATAAGAAAGTGGAATTTTGGGGGTGTAGTGAAAATTTCTGAAGAGTCCATGGGTTTTTCACGAAACTGTGGAGGAGTTTTGCAGTTTTGCCATTTTAGCGAGTTGTTTGTGCTCACTCCCTTCCCATTCACGGAGTTTTTGGAAATAGAAGCAGAGGTAATATAGAGCGGTTCGGGTTGGAGTCAAGTGAGAAAAATTCCACTGGGAAAAGGGTTTGACGAGAAAAAATTGCCCAACGCGGTGGTGGCCTTGTTGTCATGAATTCCATGAATTCTGATCTGTGATCTTTGTGTAATCCCTGTTTCGTGAATGTAATAATCCGAACGGGAAACAGACTTAATCTAAAGGCGATTTATGTACTGACTGACATTGCGATCAGTATCGCGTACTAGCTGCTATCACGTTACGGCTTTTGTCTGTAGAAATGACATTAAATAAGCAAAACATGAAGCGAAATAACGAACAATTAACTGATTAGGAATACCTCACAATAACGCTCATTACTGAGTGAGTTCTATGCAAATATGCTGTACATTTTTGCCTACGAGCGGAAGAAAACCGGGTTTGTCTCATTTTTTTCTATGTAAAGCTTCTTTCCTTGCATTCCGAACGTAACTTTCCGCTTTGCGCATGTCACACAGACTTCTCAGTCATGAAGCCGTCATCAATTTTGTTCTTTTATAATCTTATTCCTTTCAAAGCCAAAGAGTGGTCAATTCAAGTTACCCACCTCTAGGAACAAAGCCTTTAGGCGCAATTGTTCACTATTAGGAGTAGCCTTGCGTATTAGCGTTTTTATAATTCCACATTCATTGAAGGCAATTGTTCATTCTTCAGACGGTTTCCGAAGTCTGTTTCACCACCACTTGTGACCTTCCGTGGCCTTTGCATGAGCCGATATCAGGCTGGTGGCAGAGTCTCCCAGTGGTCATTCAACCATCATCATCAATCAGAAATGGCGGCATGATTGAGAACATCCCGAGTGTTGATCGGGACACTTGATTTCTTTGTTACAGGTTGCGCGATTGCCGCGCGATTCGCGCGATCGATCCGCCGAAAGTTTTGACCCACGAGTGTCTAGAGTTTGCGGAGCGCGCGGCGGGTTGACGTAGCAGTTCGTGAAATTTCCATGATCTGTCGATGTGTTTCCTGCGTTGCGGCGCAATGGTGGTATGTCGCGCACCTACGAGAGAGTCAAACAAAGCCAAGCACTCACACACCGAAGAGAGGGCGTATCTTGATAGCTATAAGAGTTCCGCTCCCCGTGTCATCTCACATCATCATACAATCAGAAATGGCGCATGAGAGAGCATCCGAGTTTTATCGACACTTGATTCTTGTTACAGTTCCGCAGTCGCGCATTCCCGCGCCCTCGATCGAAACTTGACCCGTAGCTCGAGTTTTTCGATCCCCTCCCCCCCCCGCCCTTCCCCCCTCCCTGCAACGCAGCGCTCGTACAATTCGTGAATTTCCATATTGGTCATGTTTCCTGCGTTGCGGCGCAAATGGTATTTTCGATTCGTGCATCGCGTATTTGATAGCTATAAGTTCAGCTTCACGGAGGTTGCTGATTTATTATTATTATGTTTTGATATTATTTCGTACCATCACTATATGCGAGTTATTTTCTCCTTGTTGCATGACACTTAACGGTGTTTGTGGGCTGGCATGACGAACGACTTAAGGCTTTGTTAAACGGCTTGCTCGAAGTATTAGTGTTGTGCTGAGAAAACTCTTTAATTTGTTCATGGGTTGCCGACAAAGATTAGTCGCAGACTAATATCACTATCTTTATTGTGAATTGTGGGTCAAGTGTTCTCATGACCTGTAATAGACTCGTTGTGCATCTTTGTATAATATTTAGGAGGGAGAGATCGGTAGATAATCAAAAATTCATCTCCTCCTATCTGCACTTTTTTTCGTGGAAACATGGCCTTATTTTGGCGCTAAGAAATGGTCCCTCGTACCAATCTTCCCTGACTGTTTTTCTCGTTTCTCAAATCAGCTGTTACAGTGCTTGTGCCATTCCATCGCGCCAAATCAACGACTGAGCGTGGAAGTGTTACTGCATCTCAAAAACGCGCTCAAGGATAAAAAAAAAGTTGTTACAGTGGTTGATGCACCAACATTCTGTATCGGCCTAGGGAAACAATCCAGCATGTCGAACCTATTTACTACTAAACTGCACTTTGTTGATGAGCTGCAAAGCTGCGTGCAACGCTATGCGATACTGCAGAGAATAACGAAATCGCTTTCCATACATACATCCCTCTTCCATTTGCACTGAGTCACCACGTCATGGCCGTTATGCATCGGAGGGGAATGAAGATCCCACCCTTTTTGGTGCTAACTTAGTTGGGGGGGCACGCGGCGGCGCGGCAGTCTGCTCACCTGGTTCTCTAGCGAGACAGTGTAAACTCGAACATTCCAGCTTTTCACGCATGTCAAGTGACTGCCCCCACCCCCCACCCCCCTAGACTGCCTACACTCCCCCTGGCCCACGGATTTCCGAACATGCCAGGCGAGCAGACTGCCGCGCCGCCGCGTGCCCCCCCCCCAACTAAGTTAGCACCCCCTTTTTCTCCAACACGCCATCATAACTTCCTCAAAAACGAGAGGAACAAAAAAGTTGCGTCGCTAAGCGACACATCCCCGGATGCGTGCTTAGCTAAGGGGTCCGTTCTCGCTCTTGTGTGTCCCTTGCTCTATAGGTATACCTTCTGAGTTCCGTGTCTGTTCTTACAACTAGCAAAGAGAGCCTTACCGTCGAAGAGGTCAAAGCTGATGGAGTCGCATCGATGTGGTGAAGGGAGGATTCCATTTCCCGAGTTTTGGCTGTTTCTCATGTTTTTTTTTTCGTTCTGGTAGCACTTATCACCTCTACTCTAAAAAACTCTTCTAATGTGTACTGTCTTTTCATCGTGAACTCTGCCTTTTGACATGTATTCCTGTTGTAATTTGTGCAAACCGAAACATTCTAACACATTGACGACAGCGCGGGGATATATACAGGGGGGGGGGGCAATAAAAAAGACATTTTGTCTCCAGACTCAAATGGATTTAATCACACTTTGCTCAGCTCAAAGCGTGTGCTCCCAACTTAGAATTGAAGAGCGCATTTCATTTCATAAGAAAATCTTCATAGTGGCCATCTACGTGGACGGCATCAGGAAAATTTGCCCCGGAACACATGGTGCTCTGGTCTACAGTGGGGTTCTCGACTGATCGTGTACCGTACGACGACGGGTTCCGAAGGGCGGGTTCCGAGGGGTTTGCATAGTTAGAGCTAATGTCCCTAGGAAACTATCCCACGTTGAATCGATCCAAGAAATTATGTAAGAGCTTCAGGCTGAAGCAGTTACTGTAGGCCTCCCTGAGCTCGACGACGGTGACAGATGACGTCATATTCTGAAGACGGTGAGGGTAGTGAAGGAGGGCCTGCGTGTACTTATAGAGGGACATTTAGGGAATACTTGCTGAGGAACTCCGTCAGCGACGGCAATCTCTGCGAAGAAAAAAGGCCGAAGTGCGACCTGGGCAAATGTCTTTTTTTCTGCCCCCCCCCGTCCCTGTATATCCCGCGCTTTGCAGGTCACGTCGGGCCGTGCGGGATATGTCGGCCGACCAATTCATCATTTTATTCAAGATGCAGAACTCTCCAAAGTTTGCAGCCTAATTTTGATAGTAAAAAACGTTGTGGTCCATGAATAGTTGAACATATCCCTATTAAGAAAGATTTTCAAAACTGGGGAATTATTCAATTCAGCTCAAATTCACACTAACTTTTGAGAAAAGAGAAAAATTATGAGGCATTCAGATGTTTGCCCATAACGTTGAGAACGATAAATCGAGCTGTAAGAAGCTCCAACTTTCATTGTAGAAAAACGTATACAAACACATCAACAAGGTCTTTACATGGTCCATTTTGTAACCCTAAATACGCGTTTATTCAATCGAAACATCTGCTGGAGGAGCCACTTAGTTTGTGCTTTTGTCACAATGCTATATATTTTCGTCACCGCTCTCCTAAATGGTTTTATCGGTTCGAGGTTCCAGAACGGGCCTTGTAGACCTTGCGGGAGATATGCATACCGCGGCAAACATGGTCGCAATATTGCGTTGGTCGCAAATGACTAAAAACCACCAAAACTCGCATTGTCGTCAATGTGTTAATATATGGCCCACCTGATTCATGATGCGCCTCTTACCCAACTTCAAAGTCGTTATTGGATTTGAATGATGTTGTGTCTACACGATGACTGCTGATAACCAGCCAGTGCGTCTCTCCGCTTTTAGATCGACTAATCTCAAATGTCTGTGGCTTCTTCTCGTTTATTGACACATCAAAAGTTCATCAGCATCTGCAGAAACATTGTACGTCATTCTTCGCCTGACAGTCTGGGTGCAAGTAGCACATTCTAGGATGAGAACAATGGACATGATGGCAAAAAAATTTGTAGTTTTCCGTAGTGTCAGCTATGATTTTTCTATCTCTCAACAAAACGGACGGGAAAGCTACCATGGCTCTGTTGCATCCAGAGATATGGACGTCCCCCCAAGTGGTGAAGAACAGGTAGCACAGGTGCTCCATCGCGGACGATGAGTCACGTGACATGTCTTTTAAGCGGTTCTTCGAGAACGGAACGGAGTCACGGCGCGGTAGTCAGGCTCGTCGCGTACACCGATGATTCGTGCCGAGAGTACCGTATATTTGGTAAAGATTACTAAGAATACTGCTCTCAGGAGATCCTATTGCCGCCTTCTTGCGCCGTTTTTCCCCCCCCCCCCCCCCCCCCCTCCCCCGCCGTTTCTATAATATCACATTCCGGCATCACTATGATTCACTCTAATTCCTCCATAAAATTCCTTTAAAGCTGCCGTCGAGGAATTGTAGATATACTTGTTGAAACACTAAATTCTACGCGTTCTCTCTTCGATTAACAGCCCTCCCGTTTCTCCAACGACCCCTCCAATAATCTCAAATACGCTCCCTTCCCCCTTATCGCGAACTCCTCCTTGAATCATGGCTAAAAATGCAGTAGTTGCCTAGACTCCCGTATTTTCCTATAAAGCAATGGGTTTTTCCTGCACAGTGGCGCCTTACAAGGGAAGGATGGTAGGTCGAAATGGCCATCTGAAATGAGCTGCATCACCTTAGGGACTTTTGAACGTTAAATTCTGCATTTCACATTGTGCCTATGATTGTTGGTTCAAAGCGGGTGTTGTGGATACGGAGCCGACCCAAGTGTCGCAGATGGTACACGCATACTCTGGTTCGTCTGAGAACCGGTGGCCCACTGGATACTATGCTGGTCTCGTGTCTGCAAGGGCAAGGGTATGAATCCTCCATGTGGGTATTTTTTTTTGCAATTTCCCAGAAGTATGCTCAATGCGTTTGCGAACCACTTTTGCACGTTAGGAAACATTATCTTGGCGAAAACTGTTCTTCCAAAAAAAATGGATCTTCAGATAATTCAGTACTGAGTTCTTCTGATCATCCTTTCATCTACACACCAAACAAGTCGTAACGATCTCAAGAGGGAGAATAACATGATGAGAAAGAGCCTCATGACCACCCGTCGTGGAAATCCCGTATTCACCCTCTCCAGAGAAAACATTCCATAGGCAGAGTCAACCCTGCGTTGCGCAGTTTTCAACGGCCACGTTGCGCAGTTTCGCCCGATTAGACACGTTCTCTCGCGCGAACATTCACACTCGCATGCTCGAGCCGTCTGTGTCTCCGCCCATACAGCGTGCGTTGAGGATCTCTCAACGTGCCGTTGCGAACTGCGCAACGCAGGGTTGACTCTGTCCATAGGTAAGTTGCCGTAAAGAGGGCCCAAGAACTAGCTCTATAACGCGCTCACTGGACGTTTTCGCGTCAGACTAGTGCGATATTCGTGTTCAGGAGCTCTAACTACATCTGGAAACACATTGCTAGGGAAATTGGGATTTTCACCTTTACTTCGAAAAAGTGCTGTGATGCGGTAGTCTTGGGCAGCGATTAATGTCAGGAAGAGGTCCTGGCGACGCGGCGCTGAAAATGAAGGTGATTTTCATGATGGGGCCTTCTATTGTCCTTATACATGGAGTTGCAATGGTCACAACCTTCTCGCCACAAAATTTGTACTCATTGGTGGAGCCGAAGGCGGCTGTACTACCCATGGTTGTCCCCATGGTTTCGGTATAAGAGTCAGATTTTCAGTTTGGATAGAAGTTTGTCACAAAAGATAGTTTGACTTCCTGAAGACGATGGTCACACCCTTTCGGCAAGGAAACGCTACTCGTGCATCGGATACGCTAGTATGCCGCAATTCCGAAGTCAGAATACTCGGAGAAAGATTCATAGAAAAACGACAACCTACACCCTATTAATGTGCTATGAGAAAAGCAAAGAAAAGTGAGTGAGCGCCGGTCCTCTGATGTCTGATGTCCTACAGATCCGCCTCTTTAACTCTTTAAGCGTTAGACCATTGTACGACTTGCGGTGAAAAGCGACCTTCGTAAGTTTGATCGCAGTATCCCTTAGCAGGTTTGGAAAGCAGATTCGGAATCAGCGTAAGGAAACGCATCAGGTGATATACACCTCATTTAAACGGCCACTTCGACCTACCATCCTTCCCTTGTCAGTGTGGTCAAAAGTGTTAATATCCTTGGTAAGAAAACAATCACTTTTACTGCGGTCCGGTACGACACTGAAGGTCTTGCAGATAGCGCAGAATCTTCATAGTGGTTTGCTTTCTCATGCTTTGTTTCAGAGGCTCGCTCCTCAACTGTAGTGAAGGCTTTTACTATTGCAAACCCGATTTTTTCTGGACTTAACAAAGAAGACAAGATTCCGTCTTCGTCGCACTCCATGTTTGGTCTCCTCGAAACTTGGGCATGTCGAATCCTTCGTATTTCTAATGTGCCTTATGAGTTTTTTTAATGATAGAACTCCTTATTGGTCGAAGTTTCGGAAGTTCATCGTTTGCAAGACCTAAAGTTGATCTTGAAGCTTTAGCTCGTACTTCAATTCTCAATCTTGTCAATTGTAACATTCCCCAAAGAACAACATTTTTAAGGAATCCAATGAAGGAGTGATTTTAGCAAATAACGTAACTTTTGTCATGCCCCTAAAGTTGAACCTTCACTCGACGCAATTCGTGAAGAGCTAGTAAAAATTAGGGTTTTAAAGGCTATCCCTGATGGAATTGGTGTGATTGGTTGGGTGGAAAATTTGTGAATTGGTGTGACACAAAAATGCAAACACGTGCAGAAGGCTGCCAGAAAAATGAACTCCACGAAGATAGCCTTTGTAAGACCTCCCTCTTCATAAGCAACATAGCAGCATGGATGGAGTAAGGACGTGTTTGAACGAGTTCTTCAAACGGCAGCTGGCTTTATGCCAGCAACTTGAGATTTGCAAGGGTGTCCTACCATATTGTAGCTAGCTTTGAAATAAAAAATATTCGTCAAGACATGAAAACCGTTCAAATAAGCTAGAAACCAGAGAGTGTGTTTTGGTAGACGCGGTTCTAATGACATAAGTTGCGATAAAAGACATGTTGTGGAAGATGGTTCCCTAACAGCCACTACCGTTATAGGTATATGGGCAACGGTTTCGCAGTTAACATTGAGGTCGTTGACGTAATGTCTTTTCAACCGGTGCTTGTTGAGTAAACAGATTTCCACGGCTCGTTTCGGACAAATGTTCTTTGACGCCCATGCCCAGCATCTTTCCTGTTTCACTAATACCAGTTTCGTCACAGGTTGAACATTGAAGTTGGTATACTATCCCTCGTTGTGCACAGTCTCCTTGCCTTCCATATGGGCAAACGAGCAGTTTTCCATGCACACCCGGTCATAAAGACTATTGCAGATCAGCTGAGGTTTAGTATTGCCTAATGGTATGTTTAGCAGAACTAAATCACTACCTAAATTCACTCATGTGTCATACCTTCGCGACTTTTCGCCCAACACTTTTGTGTAGATGAACCACGATGTCGTGTTCAGTAACCATTGATCCCGGCCAAAGTGGAAGCTAGTATTGCCGCTCTTTTAACAAAGTTTGCTCATAAGGGACTTAGGAATTGGTCACGATACAAATGGCAACGCAAACACCCCAACTTCCCGCCACGCCTCAACCACTTATTTTTCTTCCGATAACAAAGATAATCTGACAGTTAAACGAATGGACTTTCATATGAGTAGGGAAAAAATTAGAGAAAGTCGTTTTTAGGCATTGGAGGCTGGAGATGTCTGGAGAACAAGACGGACCAATCGCCCTTAGGTCCATATCAAAATCGCCAATTTTCTCGTAGGGATCAGCCGTGCTACATCAAAAATAAAAAATTCCAAACTTTTGACCACTGTTGTTTGTGCCGCGCACTGTCCTTAACACCTTGGAGCCCATGCAGCCCATATGTGGGCTGCAGTCCGTCAACCGCTTAGGACCTTTCAGCTCACATTTCGGAAACAATATTAGTTTTTCTTTCATTTTCTTTTCCATTTCATTTGATAAGGTTTCTTCTGCATCATACAGTAGGTTTTCTTTCCAATTTGCTTGATAAGATTCCTAAAAATTTCACTGAAGTGCCACGCGGCCAAAAAACGTAAAACAGCGCGGTCTCCAACGTGTTAATGTCTTAAAGGAAACTGGGCTGGGAGGAGCCGTTCAACTCTGCTCTGTCCACTTGACAAGCACGTTCAGAAGAACTCATTGTCAGCACTATTTCAATGTAAGGTTCAAAACCGTAACAAATGAAGACAGTATTGTTGCTAGGAAATGCTCGAAGCGTTCTGTTATGTATCCAAGCGTTATCTAAAGGGAAACAAATGGAATGAGTGCATGGTCATTACAGAGAATTTTCGCTCTTTTTGGAACCCTTGACCAAAAAAAAGAAAATTTGGAATCTTCTCTACCATTGATTGAAAAGCCAAAAGGCTGTGGCAATTGCCTCAGCTTCCTGGTTTTCTAGTTCATGTCAAGAAGATTTCAAATTTCTTAGTTATGTCGGAGAGTTTTTGATCTTGCATAAAATTCTACTTCACAATTTTGAAAGCAATATGAATGTATTGCAAGTATTTTGCAAATAATTAAGACATGCTTGGGATGTTGCGGAAACCAGTGTGTTTCATTGTTGCAAACTTAAATTTTGTAATACCAACAGCACCCACTAAAAATGGCCGACGCAAAGTGATTTTGGAATGATAAGGTCGTCTTAAGCAACTTCTAGCAGTAGCAGTAGAAATATGCTGCGGCGTCGGTAATGCAGACCTTTTAATTGGTGGCAATTGCCCCGCCAGGGCCGAAAGGATTTAATCTCGTTACTCACTAGCTGTTCACGAAGTCAGGTGGGCGCCGACACTGGTGCAGTTGCAAAAGGTTAACTTCTTCGCTGAAATCTTTCCATTTTTGTTTTAGCTTTTCAAAAGATATTGCACCTGGAGTTTGTGGGCTTCATTCAATGAAATACGATCTATAAGCTCGCTTATTCTTTTCTTGAAACGAGCAGTTGTTGGAAATGTCTACCAATAATGAGTCATAGGAAGCCGGGGAGGGTTGCCTTCATTGATGATAACTCTGTTAGCCTTTGCGTAAACAATCTCCTCTATGGGCCAAAGTGGTACTTGAGCACACACAAAGCCAGAGGGTTGATCATTGAAGAGCATTCTTGGAAGTATCGCTCGAAAAATTGTCAAACTAGTAAGTGCATTATTTGGGTGGGGGAGGGGGAGGTGATCACTCCATTCCTCGATCCAACCATGTAATTTTTGCTCTTGTGAGAGGCTCATGCAATGGACGCGGTCACGCCTTTTTTCGTTTTTTGGATTAAATTTTTGACTAATGGATGGTATTCGCTGTACAGTGCTTTTGGTCTATTCCCGACCGCAAATATATTTGCCCTCGACTTTCATCCGAGTTTAGCAAGTTTAAGTAGCGAATAGATTGATTTTGCGATTTTTCGTGGACCACCTCACCTGCGGCTTGAACAGGTTGAATGACGCAATCAGTTGCCGAACTTCTATGAACGAAATGAAACTCAAATGCACAACTCGGGCTGGGTTTAGTGGACGAATTTGTGGGGTGTAGGATCGAGCTGCTCACGAATTCTGCAGATGCCTGTTCTCCCTTCTCTAATGTACGCAACAGGAACGGTAGGGCTCACAAAGACCGCTTTAACCGCTTCAATGTCCTATCCTCCGCGATTTGGATGTCTGGCGCTCTCCCTTCTGATGTGCCATTTCCTGTCCTCCCTTCTCGGTGCCCAGTCGCTCGTTGCCTTAGCACAGCCGAAGTGAATAACTGACTACCTCTCAAAAGCACGGATCGTGATCAATTTTGTGTGTCATTTTGTTTGAGAATGGAACAAGAAATTCGAAGGGATATCTGTGAGGAAGTAAAGCGAAAAACTCATAGAAAACACTGACATTTTTATTGTGAGGTTGACCACGCTACAACCGACAGATATAGCGCTGTGGGGAGAGGGAAAACGTGAGATCGTCGTATGTAAGAACTCTCATACGCCACATAGGTTGCGGTAGACAGGAATGGCAGCGGTTTCAGCGTTCGAGCGAAGACATTAGTTCTTTTGCCGCTTATTTAAATCCGCGAGTAGCACTACCTCTGCGATTAGTAGTCCCGGTACTTCATTTAGAGAGAGAGGAAGAGAGAGTTTGTCCCGGGATCAGACGCGACCCTGCTTTTAGCATATTTGGCGTTTTTTTCCTTTTTTCTCTACTGCTATTTTCAAATGCGAGTAGTTTGATCCTAGGGCGCGCCCTTAAACATTGAATTTGTTCCAATAGATTACTTCATACCCCCTCCTAAATTCATTTTTCAATCAGTCCAATAATAATCGCACACTTTGCTCAATTGGATGTATTGCACAATCCATACCGACATCGCTCGCTGCTGCGTCTCTCTAGAGGTTAGCAATAACTCCAATCTTCAACGAACCCTCTTGAGTTTTCCATTCCTCTTCCATCTCTATGCAGCAAACTCCAAAACTGTCTGCTTCTTTAATCTGATTCTCACTCAGGTATGGCATACCTATGAGCAATTCGATTACACGGCCGTTTATTGGAAGAAATATATCGTGAATGGTTGGCGATGTTTTGATGGCCTTTCGAGTTCTCCAAGCGATGTTCCTCATAGTTATTCCATCGCCTCTTCTACACTCATACTAGATACCTCACATTTCAACAGACATACACTCTGGTGTTTACTCCTTGAAAATTCCTTGGGAATTATGAATGAACATCGGCTTTTTAAGAAGGATTTCGAGTTACAGTTGGTCAGTTGTGACTTGAAGCTGAACCTCTCACATTCCATAAGTTTCACGACGTATTCTCGTTACCAATGGCATTGCCATCCCTCGGACTAGGTTACCTAGAACCTCAAAAACACCCAAATCAGCTTTCAGACGAAGGCTGCGATTTCCAGTTCCCTTGTAGACACCAACAGCTTTCTCCAGCCTAGTCACTTTCCCCCGCGTGCCCGCTTTTTTTTCGCCCTCAAAATCGTCAACACACCTGAAGCTGTTTTCGCAAATGATACACCCTCTCGTCCTCCTAAAACGACGACAAGGGTGACGACAGCAGTGCATTAGCTGGTGAGTGTATTTTTGGAGCCGTGTTTGCCTTGAAGGGTAATGCATGTAACTGGACCTGCCATTCTAGTGCTAAAAAAACACATTAATATGTTTAACTTTTACGATAAACTTCCGAAATGTTTCCATCAAGGCGGCCAACCGACCACATTCACATTCCCCAACTCAGACTTCACCCCTCCCTCCAATTTCATTTCATTTCAGTTTCTCTCCGCACCGTTGGCGAGAATTCTCTGCTCACCCGCCGCTTTCTCTCCAACTCTTTCCATTTCATTGGCAGCATTTTGTAGCCGTTGTCATGGTTTGCTTAGCATCCTAATATACCGAATGTGCACTGTTTTTTTAGATAACATTGCGTAGGTGACAAAAGCTCTTTCCTGAATCTATTCACACAATTTTACGCCTGACCGCTTAATGATGGCCATGGCGCGGTGATGGCGACAGGGGTGGCGCCGCGTTGGACTGGCTTGATGGAGATTTTCATTCACTAATGTATAGAATGGTGGGGTCCTCGAACCTCGTAATGCATTATGCGCGTCCTCTCCTCCCTGCTCAGTTCTCTGCAACATAATTGCCAAGGTTCACGGCTACGGCCATGTGGATACAATGCAATATGTGGCCGCCTGAATGAATTGTTCAGACTCCTCTTCGACCTTTACCGGTTTTCTCTTCGTCATGACCAGTGAATGGGGTTGGACTGAGGGGCTCACATTCTGAAACCAACACCCACATTCTATTGCATTTCGGCGACGGTGCTGTCATAAAACCAGTGCGGATGAGTCATGTGATTGTTATGGCCGCTCGTGTTTGGCAACACTACTCCATGTAGTCGAGTTGGTAGTTGGCATCACGACACGCACCCAATGTTTTGCCCAGGGTCCAGCCAGCCCTTACATGTGCACCACCTCCATTCTCATCGCGTCTCGTGTGTGTGTCGGTTTATTTTATCGTCCTATCTACACGATTCCTGCCCAGCGATTGTCGAAGGGCAGGCTTTTATCAGTTTTGGACTCAAATCGATTCTGTCTAACACGCATTTTCGTTTCTATATAGTCTCCTGGTTGGCATTGTGCCATGATAAGCCGATTCCGGTCGGCGTGCACATTTCGTTTTCGTCCTACACTTTGGCCTGAATTGTGTCTCCATTTCGCAGTCAGGCAATTCGATGCCCTTTTTCATTAGCCCACCTTTTTGCTTTATCTCTTCTACCCCCTTTAAGCACTGCTCCATTCTGCTGGAAGAAGAACACATTTCAATACTATTGTTTCATACTGAAATCTGTGTCACTCATTATATCTGCTTCAATATTTTTTTGTTTTTTACTACTTACTATTTATTATCTGTTAATGTATTAATTCGATTGTTATATTTATTATTGTTGTTTATATAACCTCCAGATTTCATCCTGTAAGGGGGCATGTGCTTGAAAGTCATATCGCTTGAGGTAATCCATTTCTTTTTGAGGAAAGCAAGCTCTAGGGGGTGGGGGAAGTGAAAGCGGAAGCGAGGTGGTCTACGCATCGCGTGGATTTTCTCCCCTGCGAAAATTGGGATTTTTGTGGGCGAAAGGGACGTCGTAAAATTGGGATTTTTGTGGGCGGAAGGGACGTCGTATCAGACGCCACCCTCTTCCCCCTCCCCTCCGCTCTTACTGGATAACTTTATCGAGACTGGATAGTATGATTTCTGGTTATTTTTCTCAGAGGGTCATTCCGGCTCAGTTGCGGTCCTTTCATTTTTTTGTATTCATGTACTGTTTCAGCACCAACACCTATCCTAAAGCTTTATGAATAGAGCGATTTAATTTTTTTGCGTTGAAGAATGGGGAAACACGCGTTCTCTCGTCAGTGTAATATTTTTTTCTTCAAATTTTTTTGTTAAGAACGAACATAACAAAAAACCATAAACTACCTGAGTATAATTCAGTTTCTAGAGTGGTAGATAGCGGTAGCAGTGACTCTTATATAGAATTCCTATCCAATGATTTTAGCGTAATTTAGCGCAAAACCTAAAGAACTATTTAGTTATGGGATTAGGGTAGCTCACAGATAGCAGCAGCACAGACAGCTCTTTCCTATGATATGCTATAATTTTCAGAATTTAGGTTTATTCCATGTAAGGGCCATGAAGAGCTCCTTAATTATCGAATTATTGAAGTAGCCGTGCTTTGGAACTTCACTGCGAGACGTCTACATTACTAGAATTGAAATCCAATTAGGATCCAATCATAAATTCGGCCTTCAACTTTTTTATCCCGTATTTCCTGTGAGTGATCCCGAACGTCTCCGTCCAAAACCACGAATTATGTCAGAAGATAATCGTGCGCGTAACCAACGTTTTTATCCATGCAAATAATGGGCTTCAGCCTGAATTGCTTGGATTATTGATCATTTCACCTGTTACTTAGCCCATTCGCCATTATATAGTAAAACAGTGGTGCTAAAAATGAACTGGGCTTTCGTCAGTTCCTCTTACTGACTCTGTAGTTGCACGTCCCTCCCTAGACCCGTTATTCCTCCATTATTCCGAGTAGCCATCGGCGGGATGCCGCGGTCTTCTCCGAGCCTTTTTTTCGCCTAACGCTCATCCAAATTCGTTTTAACTTATCTTTGAATACCTACTTACTGAACACTTACTTTTTCCTGTGTAACTGAAATGTTAGTGCGAGTGTTGTGGCGTTGGGTAAGGGGAGAAAAGGGTACTGGGCGAAGTAGTTTGTGCCGGCAACAGCAATCCCTCTTTTTGTATGGATGTGGAAGCTTTGAGTTGGGCGAACCAGTTTTCATGAAAGGAACTAAGTGTGAATGAGAATGAAAAAAATGTTTGCCAAGGCTTGAGTGCTTTGCGTGCTCGGCTCACCTAAATCCACTTAGCTGAAATTTCTTGAAGTTCCGGCTTGGTTTTTTTCCAGCGAAGTTTGACGAAATTGCATTTTTTAGATTGCGAATTGATTCTCAAAGTATGCTTTTTTCAATTTCCGAGAGGATTGATGAAATCGCATTTTGGATTCCGAAATTATTCCTAAAAATATGCTTTTTCTTCAATTTTCGGTTTTTCTCTGGAATGAAAGAATGGTGACTCAATCTTGCTATGCAGTGCTGACAAAGGCGAGGTTTTTGATAATATTTTAGTCGACAGAGAGCGGAAGTGGTGTAGTGGCAAGTGGCGCGCTTACCACGCGAGCGGTCCGGGATCAAATCCTGGGTCGTGAGTCGCCCGGGCCAACCAAGCCTTCCATCCCTCCGGGGTCGGTTAATTGGTACCAGACTTGTCTGGGAGGATAAAAACACTGACTTGTACATCGGCTGGCCCCCGCAAGTCATTGTATAGGCCACATCGCATTCAAACGCCACTATAGTTCTGAATGGAAGTAGTAATGCGTGGCGCATCCCAAATGGGCTTGATCAATGCCAACGGTTTTATTTAGTCGAAATGCGATCTTTCATGAGCTCCAAGCTCTAGATTTTCTCCCTGGCCTTCTGTCTCATCCCAACCTCCTGTTTTCCTCTCCACTTGTTCACAGTTCATTTCAACTAGTGAAAGAACGGCACCATTTGGAGTGGAGCTACTGTCCAGTACCATTCTTGAAGACTCCTTTTGTGTTCCTTGCTGCAGAAAGGAACATCTGTGGAGTACAGATGCCCTTGAGTTAATGCCAAATTTGTTGGTGGCCATTAGCCATTGTCAAGATAACCTTCTGGACTATTGAATTTCGTGTACTTCTATGCACGGACAAGCCTTGCCGATTCCCTCGCAAGATCCACAAGATTGAATCGGATTTCACTCAGGCTAATTAGGTGTTTCATTTCTTTGAGAGTGGGTAAAACAGCCCCAGACTTGCTTAGGAGCACAAAAAACTGCCTAGTACCCCCTTATCCCGGAAGGCTAAACCGCATTCAACCAACACCATTCTTCTGAATAAGTGTGGAATGTCTGGCCCATCTCGAAAATAGATTGATCAACGCCTGATCAACGCCGATTATTTATGCTTGTTTGCGTTCATTTTTCTTTTTCGTCCACCTCTGATCAAGCTGCGCTTTCGCCGAGGCTTCTTTAATTTCTACCTACATATTCTTGTTGAAAATGCAAGTATTTCAGTAGACATTTCAAAATGTCTCACCTACTCTGAATAACTTTCCCTAATTTGGTCACATGCTACTAGATATGTACTTCAAGCGAACATTGCCGAATGTCTATCGTGGTGGGGTTTACGTGATTAAGCCATGAGCCCTCAGTCCGAACTTTGAGTTAGCGTTTCCTAACTCTCCGTTCGAATTTATCCCTAACAAATTTGACTAATATAATATTTAAGGCCCACACGTATTGTCACTAAGGGGACCTATAAGACGATGTTTAGTCGCTGGGCAAAGCTTCAATTAAGGTCTTTCAAGGTATGGAACGTTTTTTCAAAAACGCTTCTCTACCACTTATTGGAGCTCATGGGTAAGTTTCAAAACCGAGGTTCATTTTCGCTGAGCGGCCCCGCGAAGGCCAAAAAAGGTGAGGAAATGGTCCAAGGTTCAATCCCTCGTGATGACAAAATTTTTGCATTTAGGTTGGAGCTCTCAAACGCTCCAAATAGCGTCAGCACCAACAGTACGTGTAGCCTTGGAGTTCGATTTCTACGAGATCCGATAAACACCACCCACTCCTCGCAATTTTTTTTCTACTATACTTTTTTGGCTTTCAGGGGGGGGGGGAGTTCAGGGCAAATGAACATCAGTTTTGCAGCTCACGTGATAGCCCCTCAGCATGAAAAACTGTTTGAAAAAGAGCTCTGCATCTGGGGGACCTCTCTTGTTAGGAGAAGGAGTGTGAAAGAAGTAAATGTGAGCAAGCAGAATAATGTAATAGTTAATCGAGACTGAAAGTTGGCTACTTGCTCCCCTGAAAATATCACTTCTGCTTGCAAACTTATATTCTAGTGCTGTTTTGTCTTACGCAGTAATTCTTTGTCCTCTTGTTATCAGTCAATATTTATGTGGCGCTTGATTCTGAAAAAGCGATAAGGTATTAATCCTATTATTTCCCACTGGTTTCGTTCGGCGCCCTAACGTTGCATCATACAGCGTTCCAGCTATTTTGAACAAGAAAATCAAAACTTGCAATTTTGATACATGCGCCTCTTTGCACGTCTCGCCCACCACAAAATTAAATTTTTTTTCTTTGCTAGTTACTATCCACTTTTCCCGGGCCTCACAAGGGAGGTCGTTCAGGGTGTGGGAAGCTTTTTCAAAACGGTTTTTTGCATGCTGTAGGGGCTCTCACGTAGACCACAATACTGCGTTTCGTTTTCGCTGAGCGGCCCCCTGAAGGCCAAAAAATGGTCGAAAAAAATTCGTTAAGAAGGGGTGGTTTTTGCTGCCTTGGAGTGAAGTTTCGGACCTTGTACAAACGACCACCTGCATTTTGAAGGGCGCCGATGAAGATAATATCGAAAACAACTCGAAATTCGCTCAAAATTGAAGCACTGTACGTGGTACTGCTGAAGAAAGTGTAGAGGTTTCATAGGCGTCGTCGGCACCCTACACATCGCAGCGCATTAGTGCCTGTAGCATCCGCCAGGCGTTTTCGTGTTAAATGAGGATGATATTCGTGTTCAGGGAGTCGAATTACCCTAGGGGACAAAATTCTGGCGAAATCGAGGTTTTGACCTCATCATCGAAAAAGGCGTATGGCCATGGGTACGCTGGAACCAAGATACGTAGTCCTGTGAGCGGCTTGTAAATAGCCCTGCGTCTAGCTGACGATCCATGTAAGAACTTGGAATTTACTCGGAAGAAAGGTTATCATTGTCTGGGAAGGAGGACGAGAAGTTATCCTTGAAATGGTCATTCAGAATAAGTGAGGTGCTGTGTAACCAACGGTTGCCCAACTATTTCGAAGTTAGGTCAAAACCTCGATTTTTCCTGAAATTTGGCATGTGGGGTAGATCAGGGTCCTGAACACGATTATGGCGTTCGTTTTTGACGTCGGCGCCATTTGGCGCCAGTTTGGCGCTGCGAACTTTTTCCGCCAATTTTTGGTAGAAAACCCATTTGCAAGGGCTACTGACGGTCCTGAATGAGAATATAGCGTTAATTTTGACGCTGAAGCAATTTGGCGCCAATTTGGAGGTGATTATCAAAAATGCAAAAGTTGGCCCAGGAGCGGACTCGATCCACAAAGTCGTGCCAACCCCAGTCCACCACGCTATCCACTCGGCCACCTGCTCGCTGCGATGTGTATGGTGCCGACGACGCCTATGAAACCTCTACACTTTCTTCAGCAGTACCACGTACAGTGCTTCAATTTTGAGCGAATTTCGAGTTGTTTTCGATATTATCTTCATCGGCGCCCTTCAAAATGCAGGTGGTCGTTTGTACAGGTCCGAAACTTCACTCCAAGGCAGCAAAAACCACCCCTTCTTAACGAATTTTTTCGACCATTTTTTGGCCTTCAGGGGGCCGCTCAGCGAAAATGAAACACAGTATTGTGGTCTACGTGAGAGCCCTACAGCATGCAAAAAACCGTTTTGAAAAAGCTTCCCACACCCTGAACGACCTCCCTTGTCAGTCACTTTTCGAACCATCTTGCTGATTTTGAATTTTGGCTCCGCCCACATCTGTAAATGTCTGACTCAAAGTGTTCGAAGTGCCCGATCCCTCTTAGTTCCCTGATCTCTACATCTTTTACCACGTTTCTTTCGTCCTTCGCCTCACCCAAGATTGCCCCATCTCTGGGTTATTTTCAAAATAATACTGAATTTTGTGACAAACTCACACAGAACGACTTACAGACAGCATTTCGTATACGAGGAATGATAGAAAATCCATTTCCTCTTAAACATTCTGTAGTGACTCATGCAAACATTGCAGTGTCTTATTTTACAATTTAATATCTCATTTCAGCAAAAATGTATTTTTTGTAGGTTTCCTATAAAGAAAAGTTTTGTATGTGATCATTTTTCATCGCTAGGCAGTGCGTAATCGAAACTGTGATTCACTACACACACGGATGCAAGGCTTTCGATAAACGAAAGAACCACCCACAGGGCCATTTGACGCCAACGACCAGACAATCATTGATAGAAAAACCTCTCAAGTCAATGATTGTCGTTTTTTTATTCGAATATATAATATATGAATGTTCTTCAATGCTGAATCTTTGCGAAGGTTTTTTGAACCCCATATTCCCTTAGTTTTTTTTATGATAAAAGCTGTCACGGAGGAATAAAATATTTGGCACTCAACGTCCATAAATTCTTTCTGTGTTACGCCACGCACCCTACTTTCGCCTTGGATTTGTGGTGGCATTTTGAATGTGATCCTATAAAATGACTCGCAGCGGTCAACTGATATACGAATAAGTCTTTATCCTTCTTGGAAAGTCTGGTACCGAATAAAGAATCCGGAGAATCGAAAGCTCGGATGGTGTCAGTGGCGTACGATCCCGGCTTCAACTGTCTTACCGTGTTCTGGTATACGCCACTTGCCACTACACCACTTCCGTCTGGAAATTAGAAAATACATTCCGCCATAGCCACTCAAAGCGTTTCACAATGTTTGCAGTTTCCAATTGAAGATTGCGCGGCGCAAGGAACACATTGAAGAAAATTGCATATTTTTTAATTTTTTTTCGAAGTTTTCACTTCGCCGGGAAGACACCCTAGGACCAATTTCGTTTGAGTATGATAAAGTGCGACTTACTGCGTACTTTGGTTACGACTCCAATCAACTTGTCAAGCTTCATATTTTATGTTCAAACTGGGTCTCATCTATAAATTCGAGAACTTTCTTTTATTTACCAACATAATGTCTTCAAAGGTGATTTCTGCTGTGTGTTTCTAGATGGTTGTTTATGAATCCAAGCCGAATCTATGGAGAGATGTTGAGTTCTGTGTATAACTCACATAAAAGAAAATTGTTGGGCTATTGCTATCGGAAAGCACAACGGGCGTCTAATTGACAGCGTTTCCTATAGGGAAGAGGTGAAACAGATCCCTTCTTTTTTGACCCCTCCTTTAGCAGCTGCATCAGCCTACTTTTCTTTATATTCAGCTTCATTAGAGAGTATATACTTGGTTCTATGTTTACCTTGTCGCTTATGGGTTGAAACCTAAACCTCTGTCTTGGTTCCTATGAGCAGTTGATGTGGATGCATGCGGTCGAGCACATGGGGCATAAGCGCAAAAACGTTTTGTTGTGGCTGTGTCACGGTCGATTGTGATTGGAGCGCGGTCATTGTGCGCAAGCCATTATTGGATGGCGTGAAACTTCATATAAATGTGGACTAACTCCTATTTAATTCACTCAAGCAGAGCAAAACTTTATTATATAAGGTTTCTTCGTAACGGTCAAGTTTGCAACTCCAAGTGGGCATTGAAAATTACTATTTCATCAGATATTCCAATCCGATTCGGCTTCGTAGAACTTTGTGTCACACTCGAGTCAGTCTTTATGTCGTGGAAATTTTAGCCAATGCTTCGAACTCTCCATGAACACTAATCTCTCCGCAACATTCCGATTAATGGTATAGGTGTCGGTAGTATAGTTCCCTGGAACCATGCGACACACTCCCAGCCCAACAACCCCCCCCCCCCTAATCGCTAAAATTGTCGGGCGTGAAAGTGGGAAAATGTATCTGCTGAGCCAGAAGATTTTATGCAACCTGTGACCCCCTTCCTCCCACCAGTGCTGATACGGCACTTTGTCCTTTGTACTTGTACTTTGTGGAATCCTCGACCATGTCTCACAAAGGCGAACCACAATCGAGGATTCGTCGACGGAGTGTCGTAGATGGGGACACTCCGCGACATGGGGGAAAATGATGTAATGGGTCAAATGTGCAATTCGCTATTTCAGCAATCACATACATCCACATGACCCCTACCCTCCCCCGTCCCTTGCCGACGACTCGACGGTGACTAGGGACATCAAAGCTGCATAATGCATGAATCCATCACCATCAAATTCAAGGAGATTGCACCTGGACCTTCGTTAGACGGGGATAAGGGGGGGGGGGGTTACTGCCACGGCCATTTCCTTGACGCGACAAACACCTTGCTGTTCACTGTTCACATTGAATTGATTCCGTTATTACAGCGCTAACGCTGACGTATGCATTTTTCAGATGTGTTTCATGATCTCAGATCAATGCTCCTGATTGTGTCATGAATGTGAGTTTACTGCCTCCAGCGAGTAGACTTTCCAACCTTCTTCTGTCCTTGTTGACGGCCATAACGACATTCACGACGACGTTGTGTTGTGGAGCAGCATGCGAACGGTTTCACTGCAGTTCAGGTAAACTCTTTAAGAATCGTGATTGACTGAACATGATTTTCTTCACGAAACTTCAGAAGACAGAAAACAACTGACTCATTGAATCTTGGTAGAGCAACATATTAGTGAATTTGTGTATAAAATGCTTCACTGCGGTTTTAAAGAATTCAAGGTAAAGTTGTCACCTGATCTTAGAGTTAAATACTACAGAAATAGTCATGTAGCGGTGTCTTGGGGGCAGGATGAAAATCGTGTTGAAGATGTGGTCGCAAGAGTACGACCCCTCCCCTGAAATCGAGGTCTTGGCACGACCCCCCAAAACAGAGCATACGCAAAATCAGCCGAGTGTATCGATCAACGGCCGATTCAACGGCAGCTGCGGCGCGATTTGTCCCTGGGTCAGATTTGCTGAAATCCCAAAAAAAAACCGTCGAAATCTACACCCTCGATGAAAAGGTTCCATTCCTCCATTTCCCAACCTTTTGAACAGCACGCGGTAGGGTTAGATAGAGCTAGATTTGCTACTATCAGGCAGTATTGAATTGCTATGAAAGCCTTCCATTCGAAGAGATATAGTCTCTCAAAATCCGTCGAGGGAGCGTCGAGGATGCTGAAATTTTCATGCGAGTTTTTGCCACTTAAAAGGCAATATCTCTCTAATTTCGCAAGATCTTGAAAAAACGAAGACAGTTTTGGAAAGCGGAAGGTTTGCGCTTCCTAACAGTATGTTTAGCTTCCTTCTACATTGTTTAGTTGAGGAGATATTTGCGTCGAGGATCTATCGAAGGATGATTCTCGGCCGCTCAAAAAGCCGCTCCCTTCTTCACCATTGCAAGTGTAATTGTTGGCAACGCTCGAAATGTGTCTAGAAAACATTCTCCAACATAAGCAATAGGAAAAGGGGCAATCGTCATCATCGATTTTGTCTGAGTATAGGCCATGCATCCGACCTCACTCGAAGTTGCAGAATCGATTCGAAGGTGTTATATGATCATGACCAGTTGACAGAAGCTGCATTGTAGTAAACACATTTCGTAACTCCTACAACCTAAAGAACAACTTCATTTGCCCAGGGCTTTTCCTTCACGGTTGTCGTTTTTGCGACAGGGTCCCTAACAACAGTGTCATTCTCAGCGAGGTATTAAGGGAGAAGGAGCGAGCGATAGGCAGAGGAGGTGCCTTTGCAGCGCGTGCACATGTGGCACCCTTCTTTGCGGGATGCACTTTCATTCTTTGTACTGCTTTCAAATACGTCCTTCTCATAAAGGTAGAGGAATGGAGCGACTGAACCTGCAAAGAATATTTTATATGTTTTTTTCTCACATCCTTCGTTTTCTGCTGCGCTACACCCTCACTCCTATCTGCACCACGTGTCACTGACCCCGCGAGTACAACCCCCCATGACCCAGTCCGACAAGTACGACCCCCTTGTCGAGGATTCTTCCACCGATATTCACCCTGCTTGGGTGTCGTATTTGTGATCCCCATGTGTGGTATAGAGGCTCCCACTGGAGTTTATTTGCGCTTATCGAATTCCCGTGCTCTGATCCACATCTTCCGTTTAGAGTTTCTGGAGCAATTCTGAATTCCTTCACACTATATGAGGTAGTTGAAAACTTCTGAATGTCTCGAAATAACCTCCGTTGAAGATGGTTTCCGATGTTCTTTGTTAGATATTTTTCATAAATCTTTCGAATAGAAGCTCACATAAGTATGGTAACTCTAGTAGTACTGTAACAGAAATTTAGCAAGTCATACTTAGCTTAAGTTCGTTGCCAATCAAATTTCATCCGCAATCGGTTGATTTATTGGAAACCATCACGGTCACGCTTAAAGATCCTCATCTTTTCAGACGTGTTCCCTCCACGAATCGTTGATCCTTACCTTCGTCAGAGTGCTACGTTCAATTCGCCATGCTCATGCCTTCCCGATTGGAATTCAATGTTCTGCAATTACACGCAAACTGTTGCCACTGCACCAGGGCTTATTCTTCCGGTCATGCCAACGATATGTGTATGCAGGTCTGTCATGTTCGGGCATAGGTCACGTCGATGAATTATTGCAGGATTTATTTATTTATTTTTCAGAAAATTTGACGACAATGGAAATAAATGTCAGCAATTTATCATTAGGTGCTTCAATCGAAAAAATAAGAAGTGGGTCCAGTTTTTTTTGTTATATCTGAGAGAGCTGAAAAGAAATTTAGTAGTGTGGATGTAGCAGCTATATCGGAAGAGCCAGGTTTTCAAAATTCAAGTAAAG